>JANHFM010001829.1:299948-310370 GCA_032468115.1 Grayia smithii | reverse complement strand
TATCTACCCCGAAAGGATGAAAGGCTGAGTCAACCTTGAGCCTGGTGAGAATCGAACCAGCACTAATTGCAAGCAGCAGGACTTAAGTGGAGACACTTAGTCAGTGCATTAGCAATCTGCGCCACCAGATTTATTATTTAATAAAGCATTCTTAAATATTTTAGTAATTATATATTTGCAACTTGAGCAACTCTTCTTACTTTCCACTGAGACTGAATCTTCTTTATGTGCCCACAATAAGGTATTTTTTACCTTTGTTTACAAGCTTTGCGTTGGAGATGCCATGAATTATCAACAGAATGTGACCCTTGTACAAGAAGCCCAGGTTTAAGAAATCAATTCATTTGACAGAGACTAAATTAGCTCCTGTTCTTTATATTTATAAGCTACCTTGATGACTATCCTAATACCTGCTTCCACTTGAAACTCTGTGCAGCCATAGCATTGAAGCTGAAGCTATCAGCATTGGTCTTCCTGAGCATGCTATTTCACGTATGTACAGAATGTCACAGAAGTGAGTACACACCCTCACATTTTACAAATATTTAAGTATATCTTTTCATGTGATAACACTGAAGAAATGACACTTGGCTGCAATGTAAAGTAGTGAGTTTACAGCTTGTATAATGGTGTAAATGTGCTGTCCCCTCAAAATAACGCCATTAATGTCTAAACTGGTGACAACAAAAGTGAGTACACCCCAAGTCATAATGTCCAAATGGGGCCCAAGTAGCTGTTTTCCCTCCCTGGTGTCATGTGACTCGTTAGTGGTACAAGGTCTCAGGTGTGAAGAGGGAGCAGGTATGTTACATTTAGTGTTATCGCTCTCACTCTCTCATACTGGTCACTGGAAGTTCAACATGGCACCTCATGGCAATGAACTCTCTGAGGATCTGAAAAAAAGAATTGTTGCTCTACATAAAGATGGCCTAGGCTATAAGAAGATTGCCAAGACCCTGAAGCTGAGCTGCAGCACGGTGGCCAAGACCATACAGCGGTTTAACAGGACAGGTTCCACTCAGAATAGGCCTCACCATGGTCGACCAAAGAAGTGGAGTACCTGTGCTCAGCATCATACCCAGAGGTTGGCTTTGGGAAATAGACGTTATAAGTGCAGCATTGCTGCAGAGATTGAGGGGGTGGGAGGGTCAGCCTGTCAGTGCTCAGACCATATGCTGCACGTTGCATCAAATTGGTCTGCAGGGCTGCTGTCCCAAAAGGAAGGCTCTTTTAAAGATGATGCACAAGAAAGGTTTGCTGCAGACAAGCAGACTTAGGACACAGATTCCTGGAATCATGTCCTGTGATCTGATGAGACCAAGATAAACTTATTTGGTTCAGATGGTGTCAAGCGTGTATGACAGCAACCAGATGAAGAGTACAAAGACAAGTGTGTCTTGCCTACAGTCAAGCATGGTGATGGGATTGTTATGGTCTGGGCAGTGGTGGGTTCCACTTACCTTTACTAACAGTTTGCAACAGGACCACGTGCACGTGCCGGCACTGGGGAGCTACAGTTCCCCACTGCCGGTGAATTATGAGGGAACTATGAATGCTAACTTGTACTGTGACATACTGAAGCAGAGCATGATCCCCTCCCTTCGGAGACTGGGCCGCAGGGCAGTATTCCAACATGATAACGACCCAAAACACACCTCCAAAATGACCATTGCTAAAGAAGCTGAGGGTGAAGGTGATGGACTGGCCAAGCATGTCTCTAGACTGAAACCCTATTGAGCATCTGTGGGTCATCCTGAAATGGAAGGTGAAGGTGCACAAGGTCTCTAACATCCACCAGTTCTGTGATGTTGTCATGGAGGAATGGAAGAGGACTCCAGTGGCAACCTGTGAAGCTCTGGTGAACTCTATGCCCAAGAAGGTTATGGCAGTGCTGAAAATAATGGTGGCCACACAAAATATTGAAATTTTGGGCCCCATTTGGACATTATCACTTAGGGGTGTACTCACTTTCGTTGCCAGAAGTTTAGACATTAATGGCTGTGTGTTGCGTTATTTTGAGAGGACAACACATTTACACTGTTATACAAGCTGTATACTCACTTTACATGGTAGCCAAGTGTCATTTCTTTAGTGTTGTCACATGAAAAGATATATTTAAATATTTACAAAATGTGAGGGGGTGTACTCACTTCTATGACATACTGTATCTATTAATGAAATAAATAGATTAAAATATACAGTATGACTATCAGCTAGAAGAATTGGAGAGAGAGTAGATGGACAAACGGTGGTATTTTTTAAAGGGACAATGACACTATCCATTTAAACTCATCCAAAATTATTTTCACTGCCTATCCCCATCATATCAGTCCAAGCTATTAAAGATTTTTTTGGTGCTGGTCATGAGTTGCTAAGAATTCTGCATTAGAGATTCAAGGATTTTTTCCCCAAAAACTCTATTTTTCCATGACTGAGAGTAAACTACAGTTGCTGAACAACCAGGCTGTGCCAAATTTGTAGTTCAGATCTGTTCAAAGTGAAACTCAAGAAAACCCCTTTCATTTCTATGAAGAGGCAGTCCTTAATTCATTTTAGAGATAGATTTGATGGTGATGAGAAAAAGTTAGTACAAACAGGAAGCAGAACATGGTAGTTACAACAGTATTAAAGAAACAGCAATAAACTTAAAGAACACAAAACTATTTTTATAAAACAAAAAAACAGATAATGAAATTAAAAACAGTTCATTTAACTTTTCAATGAGACTGAAGTCCCATTTTACAGAGTCCCAGCAACTGGTGGTTTCACACCTTTTCTCTTGAAAACAAATGAAATCTTGAGAGGACAGACAGTAAATGACACTTTCAAGAAGAATCAAGAGGAGGAGCAGATCAAGAGGAACATCAAACAAGTGAACCTGTTCAACAGAAACTGAGACTTGGATAGTAAAAGAGCCTTTGAGATGATTGGAGAAGAATTAGGTGAGCTGTCATTTGCATTTGCACTGTTTTGTACCTTGCATTCTAACTTCACATCCCTGTCAACAGTAATGCCACTTCTGGGCACATTCATGCCTGCCTTTCCTTCTCTATTTTCTAATCTTTGGATTTTAGCTGTCCAGAAATATTAGGTCAATAGATGCCTGGCAGCTAAATTACACCGATAGTTCTTTCTAAGTCACTGATGGTCTCTTCTATGATGTCCAGTTTTTGGCAAGTGTCTTTTTCAAATGTCTTGGATTCTTATAGTCATGACATCAACAGTTGCACACACCTTTTATTTTTCATCCAGATTCCTTTACTGATCTTCTCTTAAAATATCATCCTCTTCTGTAGAATCCTGGTATTGCTGCCTAAACAATTTCTCATATTTAGCAGGTATTTCATTCCCAAGGGATTGTAGATTTTCTAAGGGAAAATACTATTCGAAACATCAGCCTGGTTACCTCTAAGCATCTGTTTTCAATCTTCATTAAAGGTTTCTCAAAACTGAAAGTATCTCTTCTGAGTTCTGTCTTCTTTGCTTTTTAGTTCTGTAGTGCCATGTTTGTTATCCAACCCCATGAGTACTTCACCTTCTTCTGTGGATGAAGAAAAAGTCTTATCACCAAGTATGACATTTGATAGGATGACACAGCTGTTTGTCTCATGTATGGACCCCAGCCCCTTTAGCAAATGTCGGTAGATTCTTTGCTTGGTTGACCCCATCATTCACAACCATATGATATTGCCTTCCAGTTGAATAAGTTTATCCTCCAGAGATGTTTTGATGCTTCGTGTATTATACTTCCCATTCCCCTAACCAATTACACAAAAATACCAAAATATGTAGACTCTTTTAGAGCCACCCCATCCCAACTTTCTGTTCTGCAGACAGAGAATGAATATATGATGGCCTTATTACACATCAAATGATGAATGAACCAAACATTTCAGTTTCTTTTCACTGTTGCTCAACTTTTCCAGCAGGGCCCTTTGTTTCTTTTTCATTTTTGTCTGTAATCCATCCAGAGTCCCAACTGCCTCTCAATGCTTCAGTAAAAGGACTGCATAACTCCAAGCCTGCTTGTGGCTTAGATTTCGGAAATTTGGATACTCATACAGAAATAAAAATAAGAGAAAAATGGGAATTATTACCAAAAGAGGCCTGGAGAGTCCTAACTCTTAGGAAAAAATTATACAAGAATTATTGAGACAGGAGTATTTAAGCAGTGAGCAAATCAAGAAATTTCTCTGTTCAATAATCTAATTATTTTAATAGTGTGTGGTTAATGGTTTACCCACATAACCTGTTCTTTTATTTTAGATAGTTGGTATCCTGGGGTCCTGAAAACGTGGCCCAAATTGTAAGGATGGATAATGGCAGAGCAACATTACAAGTCATATCCAAACACCTACAAATAATATACATTTCAAATGGGTTACATATTGGGAATGACAGGAGCAGAGACAAAGAAATAACTCTATGGGTAGGTAGCTTCCCAACCATCTCCAGGCTGGCTGGAGAAGTCTGTACATTTGGAAGATGCCCAAATTGGGGAAAAAGAACTACAGAAGGAAAATCCTCAGCAGTTCCTTTCTATGGTTGGTTTCTGTTTGAAACTGTTCTCTCCTGTGATAGACAGGTGCTTCGGGACAACAAATGTTATGAATTGATTTCACCAACTGTTTTTTTTTAAGTTGACATATTTACTTTGCTCACTCTTGACTCTCACAGCCCGCTATTTTCTTCTCCATCTTTCTTACTGATTCAAAATTTATTAAACTCTTTGTTAAAGCCACAGCAAAACTGGCATTGAATCTGGGATGAGAAAGAAATGCATGCATGCAGCACAGGCCATGATGCCCCTTTTGTGGCCTATTCAACTATTTTATAAACAACTTACTTCCAGGAAAGAAATAATGAACTGAAGACAGCTTTGCTGAAAGCAGAGCTGACAACTGTGGGAGAACGTAGAGCCAGCAAGTGGAACAACTCTTCAGACTCCTCTCCAGACAAGGAAAGGACTTGGGATCAGCCACAAGTGCTCCATACAGCTGGTCCTTCTGAAGAGACACATGACTGTGATTTCTGGCAGTTTTAGAACAAAGGGAGACAAGGGAATGCAATCTTTGACCGGACCATGGTCAGTGCCTTTATGGACACATGGTTCAAATACTTCCTCTCCTAATTATTTTTGGAAATTGCTTGTTAACTGCTTTTTAGATATTAGAAACATTTACAGATTTTATGGCACCGGATGATGCTGGATGATGTTTTAGTAAATTGAATCGCACTCATGTCAGAACTACTGAGGCATTTCCAGGTTGAAAGGATTAACTGTTGACACCACTGTTGCCTGGGGGATGTCTAGTTGGAGGCCCCTTTCATGTCCCTGGCAGAAGATGGAGTGAATGACAGGAACTCACCTCAGCTGCACTTGGGTCTCAAATGTGGGCTTGCTGCTTGTCAACCTGGCATCCAAACTACATGAGCCACCATGCTCTCATTTGAAGAATTAAAAGATATATGCAAATAACAAACCAAAAGAAGAACCCAGATAACTGTCCTATATTGGATTTGCAAAAGACACTTGTTAAAGTTTTAAAGAAAAAGAAAGAAACATAAAGTTGATTTATTTGATCAAGTTTAAAATAGATATTAAGTCTGGTAACACTTAATGGATTATTGCTGAACAGGGAGGTTTTAATTATTTGTTTATAGATAAGGGAGATTTATTGTATAAAAGAGATTTATTGTATTATACAAAAAGGTTATAAATTACTATTTCTATACTAAAAACTACTTCTATTTCTATAGAGCCAGAAACGACTAGCATGCATGTGCAGGGGAGCCTTTACCTTTACTTTACTTCTATTTGTAAATCATATACCTATTTTCTCTTTCTTTTCTATTGTTATTTGTCTTTTTTATATTCTGCATTTTCTCTTTTCTCTTTTTATTTTTTGTATTTGTCTTAATCTTTATTTTTTTAATTATAATACTTAATAAAATTAGCTTTTTTTTAAAAAAACCCTCTGTTATAAGCTACTCTTTAATTCCAATGAAATTATGTGCACATCTACTCCGAACTATTCTGAATTTAATAACAGACATAAGAACAGCTTTCATAAACAAATATCAGTGTGGAGTATCAAAGTGGCTCTCCTATTTTAATTTCTCCAAGGTTAAGGTAGGTTCCAAATTCCTTCCTTTCTAAGATTACTTTCTCCATAAAAAATAGGCACAAGAGGGAGATTTTTAGGAACTTTCAGGAATTAAATTTCTTAAATTTGGGAACGAAGAAGCCTTACCTGATAAATAAAGATCTGGGGAAAATTGCTATGGTATGTTTGTGCTACAATTTGGTGCAAGTGATAAAAGACTCTATGTAGTTCTTATTTCTTAAATTGCAGCATTTTCTTGGGCTATATCCTCCTGCTTTATAATTTGCAGGCTTACCTGAATTGTGGTGCATGGACACTTGGGACACTGAAGTTTGTCCCAGCTATATGAAGACTGCTAGTAGAATAGCCTATAAATAGAAAATACAGCTAGGAGGTTACATTGCTTTCTCCACATTCTCAACCTTCCAATAAAAGGAGTCCACAAAAATTACAGCAAAAAGAGATATTCTGTTGTGTCATCCTTCCATGAAAAGGGCAAAAGAGCATTTCAATGTGCCATCAATTAAGGACTTGGAATTTTCAGCAGCCATTTTGTTGAAGCCAAATACTTTTTCCTCACCTTTAAAAAGATAAAGGTTCCCCTTGCACATATGTGCTAGTAGTTCCCGACTCAAGGGGGCAGTGCTCATCTCCATTTCAAAGCCAAAGAGCCAGCATTGTCCGAAAACGTCTCCATGGTCATTTGGCTGGTATGACAAATGCCAAAGGCTCATGGAACACTGTGACCTTCCCACCAAAGGTGGTCCCATTTTTCTACTTGTGCTTTTTATGTGCTTTCGAACTGCTAAGTTTGCAGAAGCTGGGACAAGTAATGGGAGCTCGCCCCATTACATGATACTAGGGATTCGAACCACTGAACTGCCGACCTTTCAGTTGACAAGCTCAGTGTCTTAGGCACTGAGCCACCATGTCCCTCACCTTTACATAAGCAAATATAAGGAACGTAAGTCTACAATAAGAGAAGAATCCAAAGATAATGTAGACATACTCTTTTCCTTACTATAAAATGAAGCATAGTCATACATAGATGGGGACTTCTCTATTTAGTTGTTTGGATTGTTCTATAATATTTTTTATCTGCTCCTAATCTCTATTCATTTATAACTAAAATCCAGAGGCAGAAAATAAACACTCTTCCTTTGTGTGTACATTTATATTTCCAGTTTCAATACTATATTTTTGTTTGGCTTTGGCTTTTTCTCACTTGAAATTTCTCCCTATTTAAATTTATATTTTACTATCCACTAGCAAATCTGTAACTGTAAATTGAAATGACTAATTTAATTAACAGGTGATGCAATAAATAACTTATTTATGGCAGATGAATGGTTTGAATTGTTTCCCTGGACTTTCCCTTGTGTGTAAAATGAAGACCTATATATTTTTTCATAACAAAAATTAGACCAGGGAGAGATGCAGACTTAGGGTCACTTGCAAGAAGAAGACTTTTCATTCTCAAAACCAAGATATCTTAAGAATCCTCAGAAAATGAAGACATCTACCATATAAGAAATGAATTCTATTTCATGAAAACTTCAGTGTGATTTTACTAAATTATAAAATGAATTATTTATTTAGTTATTAAATTTATATGGCACCCATATAAATTTATGGATTAAAATTTTTAAATAAATATGCATATAAATTTCATTTAATCTATTTTATGGCCTTAGAATTTAGATTGTTCTTTTGCCCAGAATATTTTAAAATTGGTCCAGATCACAAGTCATCTTTCCAGGAAAGTTTCACTCATGTGATAACCCATCCTCCTACTTACCCATCCTCAGCTTGTCAACTGAGGTCTCTAAGAATAACATATTTAAGATACCAAGCACATTGTAGGTATCCTCTGAAAAATATTTAAAGATATTATGCTATAAAACTTAGTGAAATTGGACCTGTAAGGCAGCATATCTGGCATCTTCAAAATGTGTTATAGCTATGCCTGCAAATAATTTTCTACAAAGTTTGCATGTGAAGGATAGCCTCATAGTCTATGAAAAACATGTAATTATCTCATTATGAACATCAGGTGATTAGAAGAGTAACTTATTTTTAATGAAAATCAAATTATGAAAATATGAAGTAGATCAGCTTTCCCCAGCTATAGTCCAATGTATCTGGAAGGCCCCTAGATAGGGAAAGAATCAGAGGTGGGGGTTGGGGTGGAGTAGGTAATACATTTTAGATGAAGCTAAACTTGAAAGTCTAATTTTCCAAAACAAAACTCAATAACAATAATAAATATTAATAAGTGGACAGAAGCCACTTTAAGATGTCCTGAGTATTTCAAAACCATATATTGCTTGTATGCCCACCAGATTATGAAAATTGGCTTCAATAACTTTCAAGACTTCCTTTTGGGAAAGAGTTGAGATTAAAAAAGCCCTAACAAAGCACTGCTTCAAAGTGGTATCAACATTTATGATATAAGTGATAGTTCTTCAGTGCTTCAGGGAAAGAATTATTCTTGAATCCTGAAGGCCAGATGGAGGCGACTAACATTCCAGAGTCAGCATATGGACTGGAGATTCACCATCTTTGATATTTGCTACGGAATTGTAGGAAAATGACAAAGAATCATGCAGTATTTAGAATGAGTATTCAGAATGTTTTTTTTTTAAAGCTGAGGAATAAAATTAGCAAGTTGAGCGAGGGCTATCAGAATTAAAATAATATTATAGTTTAGCCAGGTCAGAAACAAGTAGTTTTGGCAAGACATTTGCTAATTATAAATCTATTTTGAAAACTGAAAGGGCAGAATTCAGAAACTAAGCATGAATTACAGCAATTATGTATTATTGGAAACAATTTGACACTAAAGGTAATGTTATTATATTGGCTCATTAATCAAATCTTGTATTTAAATATATGCTGCAAGAAAAGAGTTATCATAAATAAAGGATTTTCATTTTGGATTGCATCTCCATATTATGATAATATCTAACTGTCCACATAAGAAACAGGTTTTAATTTATCATATTTAATTTATTCATATTAATGTTTCTCAATGGGAGAAATAAGAAACTGATACCAGGAAAGGACAAATGACCTATGCTATTTTGATTTTCAATATATTCATTTCAAGTTTCCTAGAATAAGCATCAAAGAGAAGACACATTTAATTGGGATAATTTTCCAGGTTTTCCTTTTGTTGTAAGATTTACAATGCATCATGCAATTAAATTCTTTTGTAAAATCTTTCTGTTCTCTATTTTAAAGTCCTTCCTTAATCAAATCTTCTCCCCTCTCATGACAACTTATTCCAAAATGCAACACAACAAGACAATCACCTTGTCAGGCATTGCTCCTTTTTGATTTGTTTGTTTTAATACCTGATTCTCACATTCAAGTGTTAAACCTGGGACCAAATGACGTGTATCAATTAATGTTAAGGCTGAAAAACTTCACGTTTATTGCAAATTTTAAAAATGCGTGGGAGAGGGACTGAGACTCAGAACTGAAATTACATGACAGAACAATGTTTAGCTTTTTCTGTTCCCTGCAATTTTCCTTGAGACCCTAATCATCATTCACACTTAGTGGTGGGTTGCTCCCGATTCAGCCTGGTTTGCGCAAGCTGGTAGCGGTGACGATGTGACGTTACCGAACCGGTTCTCTGCGACCGGGAGCTGGTCCTGCCCACCTGCACCTTATTTTTGTCTGTTTTTCTTCTGTTTTCTCCCAGCTGATAGGTGCTTTGGAGCTGATTGCCACACCTCAGCCAGGGAAAACTCCCCTGCGCTTGCGCAGAGGACTTTTTCAGAGCCAATTCCGCATTTCAGCTGTAATGCGCATGCGTGGAGCACGTGTTTGGCACACCTGCAAGTGATGCAAGCACGTGCGCAGTGATCACGCGCAAAGTGCGTGCATGAAGAGAACCTGTAGTAACACTGGTTAGAACCCATCACTGTTCACACTGCTATAGTTGGAGACTTGCATTAACATCAGTGGAAGATAGCAAGTTCAAGATTTATTAACCCAAGATAAACAAACAAATAAATCAAGATCCTTAACATACCTCCCTTCTGTTGCTGAGAAATACATAATAACAAATTTCATACTCTATGATGTATATATGTAAGTTTTATATCATGACTTCCCCTTGAAGACATGGAATATTGTTGGTAATATTTCAGAGAGATTAGATACTGTGAGTGATCTTTACTCTTTTCTGCAATCTTTAGTTCCCACGGAGTTCACTGAACTGTCAGTTGTCTATCTTGTACTGATTGGTCTATACAATCTAGGCTCAGCTTGACCTAAATAAACATCAGACTCTCCCCCCCCCATC
>JANHFM010001829.1:272388-283594 GCA_032468115.1 Grayia smithii | reverse complement strand
CTTATTTGTTCCCTATGACTATCATTAAGTGTTGTACCCTATGACTCATGCCGAATGTATCTTTTCTTTTATGTACAGCGAGAGCGTATGCACCAAGACAAATTCCTTGTGTGTCCAATCACACTTGCCCAATAAAGAATTCTATTCTATTCTATTCTATTTCCCCAGCCCCCATAGACTATGACAAACAAGTTCTTCATATTTATCTACCCTTGGCCTAGATAAACATGAACATTTTTACAGGATCCTCACTTAAGCTGCTGAGTTATGAGTTCTTCCTCATTGAGGTAGCGGAGGCGTTCCTCTTCAACCAGAGTGCGCTGCCGTTGTAAGGGATCTTCCTGTTTGCGCATGGTGTCGGTCACCCGCACACTGATTTCAGTCTCTGTCCGTCGCAACATGGTCTTCACTGTTTCTTGATTTTGAAGCTGAAATGGATGGGAGGGGGAAGAAAAGCAACAGGAAAATAATCAGATGCAACTACCAGTAAGTTGCTTCAGTCATCAGAGCCACACTATACTGGATTGCACAAAAAAGTGTATTAAGGAGAGTCTGTATCTAGAGACTTTTCTGAGCATATCTGAGACTTTCCTGAATCATCAAGTATCTTCTCCAATGTGCATCACTTTCCTCTTGGTGATTCTGGTTTGGTTTCAATGCTACTTGCTTTGATCTAGCAAACAAAATTGCTTTTGCACACAAATTTGCCAGACTAAAAATTTTGTTTACATAGTGGCACTATATATCATGTAGGAGTCTTTGTATGCTCCAATCTAACATGTGAAGCATTTTCTTGTGGAACCGCCAGAGTGTGTTTGGTTGTATACATTTGTGCAATCCTCCATTATTTCCACAGTTTGCTATGATTTAGGATAAGGCTCCCTAGGGTCAGGCTGAATGATAGCTTTCTATGGTCATAGCTAAGACTATTAAAGGAAAATTGGAAAAACAGAAAGCAGATAAAGCAATTGTCCCTGTTTCTTCCATAAACAGTCAGGACCAATCAATCATTGATATAGGATGGAACTGTTAAAATTTATAAACTATGGAATTTAAAGAAAGATGCATATCTAATTCCTTCAGGGACACTATGTAGAAATTGCCACAGTCCACCAATAAATTTTTGTTCCTAAACAGATCCTGAATATGGATAAATTAATTCATTTGCATGACAAACATATACACTTACTTCTTTCCAATAGGATTTGCACAAAAGGGATATTTAATTAATTACATAATTAAAGAGGATTTATATGTACCTGCATTTAAAAAGACCTCTGGTTATTCTGATTTCTCCTAAACAATGTAAAACTAGTAGTAAAGGAGCCAGTAAATGAGGAATTGAACCTAAATGTACATCTAAACTCATAACACAAGTTTACAGAGTCACTTTATTGATGAGTTAGTGATGTATAAATTTAATTACTAAATATTTGTTTTACATTTAGAAGTATACAATGTGTATACATGCATTTTTATTTTCTGTCCAAAGTCAGTGAATTTATGATTCTTCAAAGGGTTAAAATTTTCATTTTGCAATTTAGACTTGTATGTTTAACCAACGAATGGTTAAAAAGAAATATTTTAAAAAATATTGTAGTGTTAATACTAGATATTACTTAGATAATACTTCTGAATTGGCAATCAAGTGTTATTTTTTTGTTTCTCTCTTCCATAGAGCTTGAATTTTTTTGCTTATATTTGCAAAGTAACGAAAGAACATACCAGCTAGTCAAAGTTGATCTTCTAGAAATACTTATTTCTATACAGATTACATAAAGAATTTTACATGCCCTGACCAATGTGTTATAAATCCCTTGCCACTGGCTATTCTAGCAGGGTCTGGTGGGATTGGATGCCAGTTCATTTATCTTTGGAGCACAATTTGTTGAATTAATTTGCCCTCCCATTGGAGTGATGTGATTGACACCACAGAAGACATCCATGCAAATCTGGACACCAAATCTGTTGCAGAGTTTCAGAGCATCTGGGAGAAATGTGGGAGTGTGAGCCATTTGCCTTTCCACCTCTCAGCACTGTTTGCTGCTTTCCACTTTCCAACAAGCTGTCACTGTTAATTATCTCTGGAGTTAAGCAACTCGGAGAAAAAAACACAAGCACCTCCCACAGTTTGGGAGGGAAGATCAAATTGCTGGCTCTGGATGCACAGCTACCATCTGCCCTTTTATTTGGTGCCACAGACTCCAAATTAATCTCACCTGGCACCAAGGCAGTTTGTTTTGGTGAGCATGACTAATGAGAATAAATGTCAACAGAAAAAAAGAAACAAAATTGAAAGTAAAAAGATAGCAAGGCAAACTCTTGTGGCAAGGTGAGGAAAGCAGAAATCTTATTTTTCATGGTGTCTGAAGGACAAGGAAAGATTTTAGGATTAAATCCCATTTTATCACTAAGTTAAACGAAACCCAAATAGAAATGGAAAAATAAGAAACTGGATTCAGATAACAGATCCATGTGACCCATTACTGTCAGTATTGATTGGCAACAGCACTTCAAAGTTTTAGACAGAGAATCTTTTGCAATCTTAGTTGATGCCAAGGATTAAACTAAGACTTTCTGTGAGCAATGTGTATGTGATCATGCTTAACTATAGAGTTTCTCTATACCTACATTTAATTTGCATTCCTCCTTGTTCTTTGTGCCCCTTTCTTTCTCCCTCAATGGAACAATGGAAAAGTACAGGGAAAGGTTAGTTTATTAAATGGAATCAAAATGTGTGTATGCAGGAAGAAAGGAATGGACAGTACAGAAATTCAGTGTCTGATTGCTGAATGAATACTGTTGCTTTTTTCTATAAAAGAAAAGTGAGACACAATTAGTTTTTGCCGACCTTAAAATCAATTCACTCCTTATGGAATTTAGCTAGAAACTATTTTTTTCTTTAAAGAAATCTGAAGGATAAGATTACATCAAATAATATAATTTTATTTCCAAGAGCCTCTCCAAATTCTCCATCAAGTGAAGCTAAATCCACAGAGCTGTATATATTGAGTAATTTGAACAAATTTGCAATGCTTCTGCTTCATCTAATTTATTTGTTTTCTGGTGTTATACTCTGTAGCATACTCTGATAACTGGGCATCAGATTCAGCACTCTCTGGCTTCTAAACTCTAAGTATGAGGCATCATTTACTTTCAAAACACATCATTTCTAATGCACGGAAAAAAGGTTCAGCCTCATGGAACCAACATAATATTCTAAAATTTTCTCCTCCATTGGAAAAAGAGCAAAACATAATCTTCCTTCCAGTTCAGGTACCTGCAGCTTCTTGAGTTGGTACAGCTGGTTGCGGAGTTCACTGGCATTCTGCTGCAAGTCATGGAGATGTAGCTGCATGTGCAGACGAGTGATAGCAGTGGGCTGCCCAGCTGGTGTACCAATAGTGGATGGGGGTGGAGGTCCAGGAACTGGAGTCCCTACATTGCTCTTGCTTGGGTCTGAAACAGAAAAAAATACCAGAAACGCATGATAATCCATGGAAATTGGAACAAAGAGAAGGTTTATGTCATTAAGATCCTTTATCAAACTTGGGTAAAAAATACAAATTCTGTAACTTTCAGTTCAAAGCATTATAAAACTGTTATCAAAGAGAAGACAACATCTTGAGTAATATCCTCTTCATGAATAAAGTGAGTAGTGGCTTCAATTTTTACCACAAATTGGTCTGGATAATGTTATTTTTTCAGCAACTCCAAGAATGCAGAGAGCTGTGAATTTCAATATTGGTTTCCCCACATTTATCTAATACTTTTCTTTCAAACCAGCATGCAGAAGGGCCTGATAGTTATATGAAACTATCTTACCTCAGTTTATCTTTGTAACAATTTATTTTTAAGGTAAGAACAGCTTTCCTCACTTTAAACTGCATTTTTAATATCATGCTTTAAATCTGTTCAATTCTGGGGCATAATCAAGAAGTTGAATCAAGAATGAAGTCAAATTCTTGCTTCCATTTTGTTCCAGAAAGCCCCAAAAGTGGAAAAACTACCAGTGAATATGAGAAGAGCATAGTTTTCTATAACTTACAGCAGAAAAGCAAAAACAAAAAGAATAAAATGAAAGGGTGGGAGATTTTCATGAAAACTTCCTCACTCTAAAGTCCACTTATCAAGATAAAAATACTTTTAGTATATTTCTCCTGTTCCAGATAAAACAGCAGCTACAATTTGAATTTATACTTCTGGTTTTACTGCTCAGTTATTTAACCTAAGATGATTTCTTTTTATTGGGATATGTCAGATTTGAGGATGGGATTTCAAATGCTCACTTACGTGCTGATGGAGGTGTTCCTCCATTGGTCCCTTCTGTTTTCTCACTGTAATGACAAACAAGACATAGATATTCCAAAACTATTTCTAGGTTTAAGATGTTTAGATGGGAGTAAAAATTATTATACTATAAATAGTATGTGATTTGTGTATAAGATTAAAAGTGAAGCTTACTTGCATTCATAATATTCTAGGCTGTCGGCAGTAATGCCAAACATAGAAAACACATTTATTCATCTCAGACATAGAATCTTTAGGTGTGAGACATGTCTGCTCCGGGTCACAGAGAGAACAAAATTCCATTATTTATTTATTAACTAGATTTATAAGGCTGCCCAACTCAATCAATGTGACTCTGGGTAATGTACAAAGCTTTCCCCCATGAGATAGAAAAGTTGAAAGCTGAGTAGTGGAGGTAGGGAGAGGAAATAATTAACATTGTATTCCTGAGCTTTTGATTAAAGGTTGGAATTTCAAGAAGTGGAAAAGTCCAGGGAAACAAGCAGAGAGCTTTTGCTTCAGGAAACTGTATCTCAGGAATAGGTAAATAAGTTTAGGAGCATAAAACTATGTTAATTTTTATCTTTATTTTTCTATATAGAATTTTTGAGCTTCACTGACTTTTGTTCTTTTCAGCCTTTTTTCTTATTACAGGATGTGCCCAAAGATCTAAAATTTTCTTTATAGTTTTCCTGGAAACTATATATTAATTTAGAATTTTCTACTGTGTAACTTGACAAAAAATTTATGGTAGACAAACTTGACTTATGATCTATTTGTCACTTTTTTATGTTATCTCATAAACTTTGTCTTATTTATCCTGAATATTTGCACTTTAATAATGTTAAAAAGTAAGATTTACATTTTATTTCTTTTTAAAAAATAAAGTTTGATTTTTATTAGTATCTTGTGAGGTTGATCTGTTTTTCCAAAAAGGGCAGGAAAGCATATGTACATTGCCAAACTTGAAGAAATAGTAGAAGTTTATGCTAAAGCAACAATTTTGTATCTCATCTGTCACCCCATAAGGTAGATCAGACTAAGAAACAGAGATCATGCAAACCTAAAAAATTAATTGGAACTATAGTAATAAAATCTTGCAAGTCTGAATGTCCTTCCCTTGCCTTCCCTTCCCTTCCCTTCCATTCCCTTCCCTTTCCTTGCCTTCCCTTCCCTTGCCTTCCCTTCCCTTTCTTTCAAAGCCATCCTCTATACAGTATTCACTATATCACCCATTCTCATTTTAATTTTTGGCGCCAGCAAAGCAGCATGGATTGGCAGTGTCCTATTTCTTTAAAAGTGGGAGGGTGCTAGAAACCGTAGCAATAACAACCATTCCATTATCCCAATTTAAGCTAAGGTAACTGATTACTGTACAATGATACTTCACACGATATTGATGCAGTAAAGGAACTTATCCTCAGTAGTGATTCTCCTTGGAATAGAGGGCTGTATAATGTGGGAAAGATGAGTTTGGAGATAACGTAGAAAATCTTTGCAAAATAGTGCTCTACTAGGAGTTTTGTCTCATAGTTATTGGAATAGAAACTCTATGGACTGATTGGTTGAATTGGGCAAATTTGGCCGAGAGTTGGCCTTTGGCCTTAAGATAACCTGCAATTAGGGTGACCAACTGCAAAAGATCCATGTTTTTTTTTTCACTTAAAATACCTCAACGTCATCTTGCCACTCTATTATAATTCATGACTGAACAGAGATTTCAAAATCCCATATACTAACCTTTATATCATAGTGATTTTCATTCTCTTTTTAATCCACTACAAAAGCAACCTGGCCAGTTTGGTTGGATTGTTGAAAATATCTCTAGTCTGGTAATAACTTTCTGCTTTGCATTTATCAAGATAAGGAGGCATTAATAGAGATAGTGAGAAGTTTATCATTTCTATCAATGCCAAGTGGAACAGCAGCAAGTCATGTAGTTCACCCATCCACCCTCTTACCTGGGGGTCTCTCCATCTGAGCTTCTCATTAATGCACTCTGTACCAATCCTGTGAGGCTGGCAATCTGTTTTTCCATTGCTTCCATGCGCTCCCTTAATAAAAAGAGAGAGGAAGAGGGAGAAAGACTATATGTAAAAAGGTTCAGACAAAGAAGGCAGTAGGACAAGTATGTGCTTTTTTCATTGTTTCCTAGTATTATGGCAATATGAGTAAACATAAGGATACAGTATATTTATTTGTATTCAATTTTGAAACAGCATTCTTGTGCATCTCTCAGTTTGATAATCTAGACGTGTTTGTAATAATATAAAGAAGCTAAAAGTATAAAATCACCAAAGCAAGAAAAAATATTAGCGAAGAAACAATATCATATCCCAGATAAAACAGCTGGAAAATTACACTTTAAAAAGCACCTAAGGGAAGTCCATGTAACATTCTGAAGCTCTGTAGAGGGTATCAGCCTTGTATCATGGTGAATACTAAGAAACAATTGACCAAAATAGGCTTCCCGAGGACAGGAAATCAAGAGCCTAACAGCTCTGTGGAATCAGCACAAATCTATAAAGACCTTCTAGATACTCCTGGGTATCTGGAAGGAAGACAGTCACATGAGGTATTTTCTCAATAGTTGATGCCCTTTAGATGCCAATCCTATAATTACAGGCTAGTATACAGCAAGAATAATACAAGGCTGGACATATTGGCCTGAAGAAGAGAGGAGCTAGTACTTTAGCAAATCAGATTTTGCATAGGAGTATTGTACATGGTGGTATGTGACATTCCAATCCACTGTGCTTTGTTCTCTTTTTCCCATCCTACCCCTGTATATCAGGTAATGTGCTACTGGAAAAAAGTGTCACACACATGACAAGTCTTTGTCAGTGATTTTGTAGACTTTATTTCACTCTACTTACAATTGCATTAACAACCTGATGAGCATGTCTATTTTCTCAGTCACAAGTAGTCACCCAACTAGTGTGGGCAACTGTTATAGTTGTAAAATTCAGACATCCTGTACCTGCAGTTAGTTAAAGTGCCCTTTGGAGTCATGCTCCCTGATTTGACTTTGAAAAGGGAAGGGAAGAAATGAAATAAGACAGCATGAGACTAAAAGTGGTTTTGTGTTTTGGCTTCTCTCACTCTCTCCATCAAGTGTCCATCCCAAAGGGCCTCTTCAGGCAACCTTTCTTCAAGGTTTTTAACTGATGAGGAATTTCTCACACATACTTTCCACTTCATTAACTTCTGATAGGACTATGACTTTGATTCTATTGACCTCTTCTGTTTACCTTTCACTCCCACTCCCTCTTGATGTTTCTAACCATTTCTTTTTTCTGTATTTCTCTTATCCTAATGATCTCTGTTCTTACATTTCCCCCTGACAACTCAAGTCATCTGAGAACCATCCTCATTCCTGGAGATGTAGGCACAGGAAGATTAAACATGAGATAAGGCACACAATCTTATGTTGTCTAATTTGCTTTCTAAGTCCTGAAAATTATGGATAAAGAGATAGGCACAAGTTAAAAATGGGGAGAGAATAGATTAACTGCTACAGTGAAATAAAAAATAAGTTATTCCAATATTCTTTCTCAGCCCTTCAGTACTGAGACCACAACAAACTGAAATTAAGAAAATGAAGGTTTTACAAAGCATGTTATATCCTGCTATTTCAGGGATCATCAAACTTTTGGGAGCAGTAGCTACATTTGAAATTTTTAATGACTACCAATCATAAAACACCTTTCTATCATTACAGGAGATTTAAAAAAAACATACTGGATTGCAGCCATCTCCACTTTATTTTCTAAAATCAAAATTCAAGTGGAATCTCAAGCTATGCTTGGGAATGATGCTTTGCTCTGCGGGATGCAAAGCTTTCCATTATTATAAAATTAAAGAATCCTTAAAGAATAGGGCAGGAAGCTTGATAGATTATAAGGAGGCACATTGTTGTCTTGATACATTAATTGGGGAGTCAGACAGTATATTATCAAGCAACGACTTTGGGCTTTCTATAACATTAAATTGAACAATAAGACCCATTCAGTAAAAAACCCTTCTCTTCTTTGTTGAAAGTTTCCTGCTTGCAGATTTTCACTCATTTTATTGCCTACTGCTGGGAAATAGGTGATAATTGTCCCACAAGTAACATCTTTTAATTGAAGTTTGATTTCAGCTTCCCAGAAGAGATAGTTATAATAACTATTTTCCTGCCATTTTAAATTTATTTCTTTTTAAATGAGCAAAATAACCCTCTTTTGCATATAATGAAACAAAAGAAGCAAAAGGAAGAATCCAAGATATCATGCCTGCAACAGATCTGACATTTGTTCAGCAATCCTATTGGCAATTATTCAGCAGTCAGCCTCATTATAGAGTAGAACTTAATTCTGAAGAATACATAGGATTATGCTGTAAGATGTAATTATTAGGCGTATCCATTCAGACTACCCACTCAGTTGTCAAGTAATGTAAGGGCAGGACTTGCAAGAATGGGAATCTAAATAAAGGTACACAGAAGACCGAATGCTGCAACAGTATTTTGATTTGTTACACTGGATTAATCTACTACTGATGTAAGCATATGGAAAATTAAAAAAGAAAAAATAAACAACTCAGATTTGGAAAAAAATAAAATAACACTGGAAATGCCATTATTAGAATGTTTTGGAATAAGGCTTCCTTTGAAGAAGGAAGACACAAATATATGCCAACATTATTTGTATTGGCTTACAGCTGATCTCTGCTCTGCTTTGGTAATGATACAGCAGTGGGAGGTTCTGTTCTGACAGGTTAACATGGAACTGATTATGGAAAATGATTGGTGGATTTCCTGCTGCTGAGAAAAACAGCTTCCAATTGCTCTCCTTAATAAGGGGTGAGATTGAGGAAAGAGGTTAATTTTGACAGATAGCTGGTCCTATCTTTCTGGCTTTATTTGAAAGCAGACTGCTGATGATTTATTTCTCTTGCATATTTTCTCAATTCCTCCTTTCTTCCTTGTGTAATCTTTTGTTTTTCACTCACTTATCTTCACCTTTTGTGCTTCCTTGTTCTTTTGCTTACTCATGTTCTCTTGCTGTCTCTTTTGCTTTGTTGAAAAAGAGCTGACAAGAGGTTATGGCAAGTGGACTCACCACTTCAGCCAGTAGAGTGCTCTATTGTGCAAGCTGCCTTGTCAATCAGGCTCTAGTAGTCTCGCATGAGAGTGCTAGACCAATGTAGGCAATTATCCTTCATAGTGCCTGATCATTGATTATAAAAGTACTAGTCAAGCATCATGTGCTCAAATGCATAGTGTGTCTCATCAGTCCTGCTGCTCCAGCCAAAATGACTCCTATGGTCATTTTGGCTGGAGCAGCAGGAGTGATGAGACACAAACAAACGGTTTACTAACCCATGTGTATTTATTTTAACATATTGGCACAAAACAACCAAAATCACTTGGGTTCTTTTGTGGCAACAGCATCATAGGATAGAAATCTCATTTGCTGAGACTGGAATGTCATTTTTGTACTCTTGTCAAATTTAGTTCAGAGTAAGGAAGCCTGCATTTTAGGGTCCAACTTTCCAATATGCAAATTATTCAAGCTGCTGATCACTGCATTATTAATAATGGTACATCTATTGTTATCAAGAAATGATTCACTTCCATCTTTTTACCTTGTTTCAGTATCCTTGGCAGGCACAGGTGAACTGAATCCAGAATGAGGTCGTTCCCCAGGTCCAGGGAATAGTTCTGGAGCACCTGAAGAACTAAGATTCCGTGGTTTATTGACAGGGCTTTCCATGAACACTGAGGAACAAGAGTCCTTGCGGAAAGTCTGCCGTACTGGGGAGGATCGACTTGGAGGCCCTGAATAAGGGCTGTGAGGACTTTGGCTCTGCTGAACATCCACCAGTCGGCCATCAGCTATTTTCTGGGGAGATGATGGTGGCAAACGGAAGCCCATCCCTGGGCCATAAGTATCACTGTAGATCTGTGCATTGGGCTTATATAAACTATCTTCCAGTTCTGATTGTAGGGCAGCAGCTGAATAGGTGCTAAGAGAACGCACCGAGCCCCGCTTATAAAGCCCTCCAGGATAAGCAAATGGATCCCCCATCCCAGCCAGTGACTGAGTAGATGTAATGCTCAAACGTCCCTCATGTACCATACTATATGGATCAGCATACAGGCCTTCATTCTTCACTAGAACCATATTTTTTCCCACCAGGTCTTCATCTGGCTTGACATCCCGGCGCTCCAAGATAGCACTTGGACTTGGTGAGACTCCCTGAGCTGGAGGGAGGTTGGAGAGGCGCTCTCCATGATGCACAGGACTGCCAGCATAGGATGGTGGGCGCCCACCACTGTAAGACATACGGGAACGGGAAGGTGAGGATGACTGGAGCACTGGAGGAGGAGAGCCAGAAGTAAGGTGGGAAGCTGGAGACATGCTGTTTAGGCGCCGGGTGGGAGAGGATTCTCTGGAAGTGTAGACCACCTCTCTCTAGAACAATAATAAGCCAGATAAATTCAGAATGTCATAAATCTTTTCTTCATTATCACAGTATATAGGTGAAATTACAGTATGTGAGCTTATTTAATCATATGAAACAACTTATAAGTGCATAATATATGCTGTGCTGCATGAACATGGAGAAGAAAATGTCTGGAAACATATTTTACTCTGATGAATGCCTTGATGGGCATATTTATTATTTCCCTGCCAAAGTTCTGCTTATGCTAGTGAAATATTCAATGGCAACTTGCCAAAGTTTTTCATCTTTCTAGTTCTTCCACAGCAATTGTTTTCCTTACTAAATTAGGTTGTTCCCTACAATAGATGGATAGCTTGTACTTACTTTTCTAAAACTAATCACATATGGTAAATTAGCAATAGCAATAGCACTTAGACTTATATACCGCTTCATAGTACTTTACAGCCCTCTCTAAGCGGTTTACAGA
>JANHFM010001829.1:260647-272288 GCA_032468115.1 Grayia smithii | reverse complement strand
GCCCCCAACAATCTGGGTCCTCATTTTACCCACTTCGGAAGGATGGAAGGCTGAGTCAACCTTGAGCCGGTGAGATTGGATCTGCTGAACTGCAGCTGCTAGCTGCAGTCAGCTTAAGTAGCCTGCAGTACTGCACTCTAACCACTATGCCACCTGGGCTCCATAATTATGGGATAACATGAATTTGTTTGTACTCAGATCTACAGAAATGCAAGTCCCATCCTAAATTTTTCAAACCTCATGGACACCATCCATTAATAGAGGATTCTCTATACTCTTTTATTTTCTTAAAACAGAACTACAGAACTAAATTAGAATCCCTCAGAAGCAAAATTTTATAGGATATAGAAATTGTTCCCTCAGTGGAGATACTTTAAAAAAAAATCTGAATATCTAAAGCTCAAGGGAAATACAGATCTTCCAGTGATCCTCTCTACTGAAGAGATTTAGTTCAAGTATTTTTAGTTTTGCTTAAAAGGAAAGAAGAAAAGAAGGGGTGGGGAAAGTGCTTAGATTAGAATTGTTAGGATTTTTCAGTTACTTTCTAAGGAAATAATCACTCCAGTGCACATCTATAGCTCTCAAACTACAAGGAGGAAATTGCTGTCTTCTGCTAGAGTACATTGAACATTAGAAGATTATGACTGCAAATCTGCAGAGCCGCAGTGCTAGGTATAAGTCAATGTATGTCTGCGTGTACCATAGCATGGGTATTAATGAAATGTTCCTTAATACATTGCCCATTTTATCTCCTGTGGCACTGACAATAAAGAACAGAATGGCCTCTGTGCAATCCTTTGCTCTTACCCGAAGGTCACCATTGGTGATGTGGGATCCAGGGAATGAGGCATAAAGTGGCTCTTTCCGGTAGATTTTGATAATACTTCTGTCCTGAATATCCCTGGAAGAACAAAGCCCAAAGAATCACATGAGATAAATGCATATTAGCTTTGGTTATTATTTCAGGTCCTAAAATATGCTTGCACACAGTGAGAGCAGCAAGGGTGACAGATGCATAAAGGCATTTTCCTATGTCATTGTTTCCTGTTTATTCCAAAAAGCCTTCAAGCAGATCACACCAGGATTTAGAATTTATAATCTTTTTGCAGTAATCTGTTGTTTTGATATACAGCAGCATGTCCATGCAAATACTTCTGTGGGGGTCAAATTTGTACCTTGGGTCAACATTGTATGGGTCCTTTACATCTGTGGGCTTCCTTTCTTACTTGTTAGTTTGGGCTGAATTGCCAAAGCTCACATAAAAAGAACCAAGAAGATCTACAAAGGGGGGTGTTTCTAGTAAAATAGGTCCCAGTGCTATCAATCAACTAAATCTATTTTCTTCCTGAATGAGTTGTTGATAAAAGGTAAAAAGAGAAAAAGAGAAAAGAAGCTATAGCACGCACTACAGGAGGGCTACAAAAAAGAGATTAAAAAGTGCTAGCCTTGGATAAAAATACTATGCAAGAAAATATACTAAATTCCTCAAGGGGGTGACAAAAACAAAGATGACTAATTTGATAGAAGTATTTAACAATGATGCATAATAGAAAGTGAATGGCTAGAGACATTTTTTTCTCCGTTTCCTAACACTAGAATCATAACAACAGAACTTGACATTAAATAATTAAATTGATTGGCAATAGATTTTGGACGACAAGGAAAAATGTTTCTTTTCGCAAGAAATACTCTACTAACAGAATCAGTTGCTGCAAGATTCATTTATCTATAATAATGGCTTCTATGCTGCTACATTCCCATATACTGTAAATCACTTACAGAACAAAACACCACAACAAAGGTAAAATGTAAACTTATAAAACAAAACCAGGAGTCATCATCTCATAAGGGTGGGTTAAATCTCCACAACCCACATACTTTCCTGGAGGGTCAAATCTTTATGGCCTTTCAAAAGATGCAGGAGGACTGCCAAATATCCAAGAGTATGATGTTCCAAATCAGGGAGCCCATTTCCAAGAAAGCTTGCCTTCTCTTCCTGATCTCATCTGCACCTTCAATGCAGAGAAGGCAGTCTCACATAGGTATAAAACCCTGAGCCATAAAAATATGGCAATAGCCCATAGTTCAGACAGATTTAACAAAGAATCGTTTCCTGATAGCATATTGCTATAGTAAACAAATAAAACCTCCTAGTTCATGATCAAGGCATCTCCCTTGCCAGGTAAGTATGCTGGAGTTAGTGTTCTTAATGATTAGAACAGGGGAAAAATACATTAGAGGTAAATACAATGAACCAGGTATGTTGCCACAGGCTGTATTTGATTAGTATTTTCCTAAAATATATTTTGATATTTTTTTGACAGACATAACATTTCTGTTTTCATCCCTCTACCCAGCCTTCTACAATTCCTCTGGAGCAAAAAGAAACTTTAGGAGAAATGTTTCTTTCTTGATGTCTTGATGGAAAGAAGTATTTGGCAGCAGAATCATAAAGCAAAGGGTCTATTTTTCCATTGCTGAAAATCTTCTACAAAATCTTCTACATCTTTTGAGATTCCTTTAGCAAGGGATCAGACTAATGGATAGAAGACGTTTCCACAGAGATCATTCTTATACAGACACGAACATTCTGCTTCCCCTATTATTTCCTACCAGGAGTTAATATCTACAGCAAGACATACCTGACATCCTCCAATTCATAGAAAACATTGCGGGATTCGTCTTTAATCAAAATGGCAGTGTTTGGGGACTTGAGCATTCCCATTGTCAACTTCTGAGGAAACATGTGGACAATGAGGGCATGCAGAGTATCCATGCTGCTGATTTCATGGGTGATATGAACCCTCCTTGTCTCATCCCCAAACTGCAGGAAAAGGATGCCTGAGGAAATGGAGAATAATATGAAAAGATAATAGAGCAGGAAGGAAATAGTTCAAATATGGAATTGTTGAGTGACTCATAACTATAAATTTTAAATTCCATAGGACATACATTCATAGGACATGGCTGTGGATCCCTCTCCCAAGCAATTCTCTCACTTTCATGTGATGGTAGCACGTGACCCAGGAAGCAAAGATGGTAACCTTATTTTTAGTATTTCCAGCAATTGAAAAGAAGTCTGTATCTTCTCAATGTTTGGCTCTTCCCCCATTTTTCTGTTGGGGAGACCAAAAAAGGTGACCCATGGTGATGGAACCAGAACTGGTCTTTCACTGACTGGCTTGGAGGAACGTACCCCGCTTCTAAAAATCTCAATCTTTTGTCTCCCAAGCCACACATTTTCATGTGGCTTGGGAGATAAACTGAAACAAGCAACAGTCACAGAGATTGAAATCCTAGAGAGGCCCTATTTTTGCAGACTCCTGCAGGATTTCTTACATAGATGTTGGAAGTTTGTTTACTTCAAACAAACCTGCATCAGTTTGTGGTAAAATGTCAATGGTTAATTAGATGGGTTAATTCAGTTTTGGAAGTTGCACAGAAATCTATCTCCACATTCACCCATCCTCTAGGGAAGTGGTTCTCAACCTGTGGGTCGGGACCCCTTTGGGGGTCGAATGACCCTTTCACAGGGATCGCCTAAGACCATCGGAAAATACATATTTCCGATGGTCTTAGGAACCAAGACACCGCTCCTCTGTCCATCTCCAGGCAAGTCTAATAGGTCCTATTTCCAAGTAGATGCCATAGACTCTGATTTTCGTTAGATGTGGTCCATTACATTTGTGAGAAAGGTTGAGGAAACACCTGTCTTTCAGGTGTTTACATTACGATTCGTAATAGTAGCAAAATTACAGTTATGAAGTAGCAACAAAAATAATCGTCACCACAACATGAGGATCTGTATTAAAGGGTCGCGGCATTAGGAAGGTTGAGAACCACTGCTCTAGGGCTCTTGTTAATAGGTGCATAAATGGTATAATATAGAATAATCTTTTCCAATTTTACATGTTTCAGGTATAGAGAACATTGCCAAAAAGGCTCCCAACATTGCCAAAAAGCTCTTCTAAATTGTTATGCAATTGTAATCTAATATATTTTAAGAGCAACATTTTAAGGGGAAAAAATAGAATCACAAATACAAATGGAACTACGTGCTGTCAGATATATGGCTAAATATTCAATTTCTATTTTAGTGTCTATTAATAGCATATGCAATTAGTGACAAGATTTTGAGATGTGTGCGTATGAAATTCCACAATCAGCAACATCACCTACAGCAACAATCAGGAGACTGGAGAATAAGTAATATTTTGATTCTTCTACTCTATTAATTCAAAGATTTTAACTGATGTTTTGATTGTCCTGGATTTAATTTTTTTTCTTTTTTTTTAAATAATGTTTTGTGAAGTTTAGAAGCTAAGTTGTTGCTAATAAAAATAATTGTGAGCAAATAATTAATATAGCTAAACTTTTTGAATTCGCTCAAAATACTGGTGTCCTTGGAATAGCATTGCTTGTTCTCTCTGGCAGTCATTCTCTAAGACAGCCTTTCCAAATCAGGAACATACTGGTTATGATGGAATATAGTTTTAATTCTCTCTTACAGAATGTCTAATGACTCAGTTGGCTAAAAGTCAGAACATCCAGAGAAGGACCTACAGTAAAGTTTTATGGTAGGGCAGGGGTCAGCAAAGTGCGGCTCTAGAGTTGCATGCAGCTCTTTGGGCCCCCTCCTGCGGCTCCCTGTTGGATAGTCCCACCACTGGGTGTCCCCACCCCTCCCCCTCACTCACACACACACACATACACACACGAGTGGTATATAGAGAGAAGGGTAGAGAACTGAGAGACAGAGAGATGAGAAAGAGAGGGGAAAAAGAAAAAAGAGAGGGAGGGAGATGTGAAAGAGGGAGAGGGAGAAATATGAGAGAAAGAGGGAAGGGGAGAAATGAGAGAGGGAGGGAGAAAGATGAGAGAGGGGAAAGATGAGAGAGAGGGAAAGAGACGGAGAAAGAGGAGAGAGAGAGTGAAAGATGAGAGGGAGGGAGATGAAAGCGAGAGAGGGAGGGGTAGAGAGAGGGAGAAAGAGAGAAACCTGTTTAAAAGAAAATATCTGGAGCCACAAAACCTGGGTAGGCGTGGCTGGGGGGTGTCATGTGACTGGGTGGAAGTGAGTGATGTCAAGTTGGCCATGCCCACCCAGATTTTGTGGCTCCCGGTGTTTTGTTTTCTGTTGTAAACAGGCCCAAGTGCCTCTTTGAGTGTTTAAGATTGCAGACCAGTGGTGGGTTGCTCCCGGTTCGGTCCGGTTCTATAGAATAGGTAGCAGTGACACTGTGATGTCACCGAACCAGTTCTAATAGTCCCGGACCGAAGCCCCTGCGCGCGCCCGTACTTACCTGTCCCTGCGCGCAGTGCGCATGCGTGCATGTGTGCATGCGCAGGAAGCTTTTTTTGAGCTTTTTTTTGCTTAAAAAAGCTTCTGCGCATGCGCAGGAGCACCTGTTCGGCGTGCACGCAAAGCACGCACGTGTGCACCAAACGCGCGCTCCACGTGCTCCGACCATGTGTGAAGCTTGTGCACCTACAGAACCGGTAGCAAAGGTAAGTAGAACCCACCCCTGTTGCAGACCCCTGAGCTATAGGATGGGAGGAGGCATTCCATCAACAGGGAATCACAGCTGGAGTAGAGGGGGCTACCTACAATGAAATGAAGTGCAGAAGACAACATAGACAGCATTGCTAGTGCGAATATAATTTTTTTTAAAATCCCTATACACAACAAGAAAAAACAGCTGGAAGTTGTCTTTCTGGATGGCTAAGGTAAGAGGTAAGTAGATGTCAACATGGAATGGGACAACTTACCACGGCCAACTCACGGCTGCCAATACGTTATATCCAACTCACCATGGGACAACTTGTTGCAGCCAATTCACCATGGGACAACTCACCATTGGATGATTCAACAGTTTTATTTAATTAATTTAATTAATTTGGCCATGGTGAATTGGCATGTGGCAAGTTGGTCGCAGCAAGTTGTCCTAGACCTGATGTCAACAAATTTCCCTGCACTTACAGTGACCAGTGGCTCATATTCACATGGGGGGTGGGGTGAGGGGAAGCTGGTTCTTCAAATCAATCCTAGATTGCACTACATAGATGATTAAAATAAATTGAATCATAATCCTGGTTGGCAACTATAATCTTTTTGAGTTAGTTCTATATCTAGCATTTACCATTATGCCACAGTATATGGATCTTTCCACCCAGCCTAACCTATTTTAAATTAGGAATAATGGTTAAACTTTCATGGGTTGTTCACTAGTTTACTTCTTGGCAGCCAGTATCAACCATATACCCTTCTTTAAAAAATACAAATCATTAGAATCTAAATTGTATGTCAGCTAATACAAACATGATTCAGATTACAAACATGTGTTTATGGCAGATGTTCATTCCTTTAAGTGTTTCCTAAAAGATAGAAAATCAATATTTGAACCACTTTATGACATTGGGCCTTCCCTCACTTACATCTAACCGCACCATAACCTGTATCTAACCACCCCTGGCAGCATTATCATTGTCTGATACTGACCTAATCCCTTGATATCATCTGAGGCAGCTTTCAAATATCTTTAACTCTTCTGGTTTTAAAGTAGGTTTTTTCTTCTTACCACAATGTATTTGTTGCAACATATATAAACTGACAAGCTTGGCCAATCACTCAGTCAGGGGTGTATTAAAGTGATCCCAAGAGAAAGGTTTGAATTAACTTCTCTTGACCACTTTAGAAATGTTAAGGTATTTTAGACTGATGTGGGCTCTGCCACTCTCCTCTGGTTCCTGGGTATTGTCCTCCAGGGCCATTCTGATTTGGGCAGCAAGACTGAAAGAGATTCAGATCTTTCAATCCAATCTCTGTCTTTCTACTTGCAGATCTCTGATCTGATTCACATTTGACATTTTGTGGGAAAGGAGCAGTGGTGGGATTCAAATAATTTAACAACAGGTTCTTTGGGTGTGGCTAGGTGGGTGTGGCTAGGTGGGTGTGGCTAGGTGGTCATGTCACTGAGTAGGCATGGTTAGATGTGATTGGGTGGGCATGGCTAAGTGGGCATGTGTCTGGGTGGGCATGGCCAACTCTATGTCACTCACATGGGTGGTGGCTGTGTGGGATCGGCAGGAATGGGGAGGGAATCCAGGGGTCTCTGGGGGGAGAGGAAAGAAAGATCCTGTGTGTGTGTGTGTGTGTGCAATCTTTCCACAGGGAAAGGGCAGGTTTTATCGGTGTAGGAACATCACTCGGGCACGCCCCTCACCACCCGTCTCTGCCCATTCGTGGCAGAGCAACTTCTCCCTCACTGGGCATTAGCCAAGGGGAAGCAGCAAAATAAGTTTTTATACCTTTGCTAAAGCTGCTGTTCCATTCTTCACATAAGATTGCCCAGCAGTGTAGAGGAAGAGGGAGAAGAGGGCAGCAGCAGCTGCTAGCATTGTCTGTGGAGCTAGCAGGAGCGGCAGCGCACAGGAATGCTGCCCCCTTCTCCCTCTCCACCCGGCGGCTGGGCAATCCCGTGTGAAGAAGGGAACGGCAGCTTTAGCAAAGAAATAAAAACTGATTTTTCTGCTTTCCTTTGGTGAGGGAGAAGTTGCTCAGTATTCCCCCCCGCTCCGGGGACCCCAGGGCCACCTGGCAGAGCCTGATCTTTCCCTTCCAGAGGAAGGGAAGGTTTTATCGCTGCAGGAGTGTCGCTCAGGCATACCCCTCACTGCCCCTCTCTGCCTGTTCTTGGCAGAGCAACTGCTCCCTCCCTCTAGTTTTTAAAATTTGGGGGGGTTGTTGGGGGAATGGGTACCTGGGGCGAGAGGGGAGCATGGCTGAATGGGCGGGAAAGATTGCGCAGAGAGCGCTATGTGAGCGCAGAAGGCAGGCAAGCTGGCTGGGCCACATGGGAGGCAGCTAGGCTGGGATTCGGGCCTTGCTGCTTGCAGGCTCACCCAGGCTGTCAGGCAGATCAGGGCAGCTCAGCTGGGCCACATGGAGAGTGCCGCATGGGATGCAGCCAAAGGCAGGCAAGCTGGCTGGCCCTCAGAGATCATGTGTCGGGGCAAGCAAGGGAGCCAGACAGAGAGCAGCAGCAGCTATGCCGGGCAAGTGGGCAAGATGAGGAGTGACTGGGTGAGGTGGGTGGGGCCAGGCCAGCGCAGAATTTTATCAACCAGTTTGCCTGAACTGGCTGAATCCCACCACTGGAAAGAGGGAAATAATTTTGGGGAAATACACTAATCCATTTCTTTAATATGCTCTGTATAGTAATAGCACATTTTCTAACATCAGATTTGCAGCAAGTTCAACAAAGCCACAAAAATTTTTACACTGGCATACACTCAGCTGTACTTCTAATTTATCCTTAAGTGTTGAATAACATTTCTAAAAAACAAAGTTGGCAATCTACAAGTGAATCAACTTTCTCATATGATGTGGAAAATCTGCAGTCCATTTGAATGGCCATTTTATTGTTGGGCTGTTTTGTATTATTCATTGCTATAATTATAGTTTTGCTTATACATTATTTATAAAAGCTTTCTAGCAGAAGAAAATAATACACATTTCTTTATGAAACATATCCAACATTCAGCCACGGCATAGTAGTATTTTTCAATCTCTTGCTTTCCTGTCTGCATTTTTATTGAAGCAAAATGGACATATGTATTTTGTAACTGCCTTCTAAGATCAGTGCAATTACAAGTACATTCATATACATTAATAAATGTCATCTATAATACTTTCTGGAATTGCAGTGCAATAGCTTTATTGTATACACACACACACACACACACACAATTTTTCTGTTTTTACATTCTTTAGGGCATAAATAAAGGTTTGTAGGTGGATTCAAGAGTTCCAAATTGCTAAAAGTTTCAAAGTTTCAAAATTGGGGAGCCTAAATCTATTAGCCTTTAAAATGTATCTGCAAAAACGAATTGCATAATTCTTTTTCTCAGTGCTCTTCTACGACCTCAGCCAAATACCAACACTGCATTAACGCTGACTGGCAAATGTATTGTGAAATACATGGTAACTGATTTCCTGTGCATATTTTTCCTCATTTTGACTTCCTTTTTCAAAGAGATTATGAGAAAGGAAGAAAGTATCGAATTTGGATGTAAAGTTGAATGATGCTATACCACTATATTTCAAGGCTGACAACATTGCTCATTTGTTTCACCTAAAACAGAACAATGATCAATAAGAAATACAAAAAAGCTGAATAGTGGATATGGTAGTAGGTGGAGATAGCAAAGTAGAAGGAAAAGAACTGGTGGGGGTGGTATCACAAAATACAAAGACCTTCAAATAGAAGCAAAATGATTGTGACAAAAAAAACAACAACCCAAAGATAGCATCAATGGTACTAGGTGCCTTGGGTGCAATCCCAAAATACCTGGAACACCATTGTCATTGACAAAATCATCATCTGACAGTTGCAGAAGTTACTTGGAACAATTTACATTCTGTGATGATACCTTTAATACCATCAAAAAACAACATCTCCCTAACCCAGGTCCTTGGAGAAGGACTTGATAGATGGATAAAAATACCAAATCCAATCTAAACATAGGGCTGACAGTGAATGAACCATAATAATACATTCTAAAGAGAAAGTAGTAATATCAATGTAATAATTAACTAAAATTTGTATTAACAATACTTTAAGGCAGTAGTGGAATTCAAATTTTTTACTACCGGTTCTGTGGATGTGGCTTGGTGGGCATGACAGGGGAAGGATACTGCAAAATCTCCATTCCCACCCCATTCCAGGGGGAGGATACTGCAAAATCCCCAATCCCTCCCCACTCCTGGGGGAAGGATATTACAAAATCTCCATTCCTACCCCACTCTGGGACCAGCCAGAGGTGGTGTTTGCCAATTCTCCAAACTACTCAAAATTTCCGCTATCAGTTCTCCAGAACCTGCTGAATAGCACCCCTGCTTTAAGGTCTTGTTCAAATGTAATGCTAAACAATGATTGAAAATTATATAAACAAATTTCAGATCCATTTTTTTCTTTCCTTCAATAAGAATAGATTGGCAACTCTTATTTTTTAAAGTTAAATACAGTTTAATATTGTGCTACATCTAAATTGTGATTAAGAGATACAGACTTTCAAGAATCTTAGCCTACTTTCTTGAAGTATCATTATAAGTACTTGCATCCTAAGATCTGGATATAAAAATAAACCTCTGTTAAATGAAATTGAGACAAAAACTTCAATCTCCTCACAGCAACACAAAGAAAAAGGGAGAGGAATACCTAAACAAGAGTTGTATCTAAAAGAGTTCCAGCACTATTGATCATATCTTTCAATTGTATGAATTGAATATGGCATATTTAATCACATCTATCTATTTCATTTCTATGCCTTTAAAAATAACTTGGTGCTCTCATATATAAATTATCCATCACAATGTATTGTCAATGGGTTTGCCTGGTTGCATATTATTGGATTATGATACCCAATAATGTTGAGTCTTCTAATTCCAAGTATAAATTGAAAGCAATTTGCAACCTGCAAAAGAGAGTAAATTTGGTCTAGTGCAGGCATGTCTAATCTGTCATCCCCAGGCTGCATGTGGCCCTAAGCTGCTAGTAATGGAGCCTAACAAGATTGTAAACTTTTAACATTATTATGTGCATTTATATATATTAACTATATTATATATTTTATATATGGTCCAGACAATTTCTTAATGCGACCCAGGAAAAACAAAAAGTTGCACACTCCCAACCTAGCGGTTAAGGCACCAAGCTAGAAAACGAGAGATTGTGAATTCAAGTCCTGCCTTAGCTATGAAAGCCAGCTGGGTGATTTTGGACCAGTCACTCTCTCTCTCTCAGCCCAACTCACTTCACAGGGTTGTAGTAAGGAAAATAGGACAAGGAAAGTGTGTTGGATATGTTTGCCACCTTGAGTTATTTAATAATAAAGATGGGGCTCAACACAAGAAAAAATATTAAATTATGGGAATGCTTTAGACCTGTGACTCATTTAGATAGTAGTGGAGATATTACACTGATTTTGTAAATAAGCTGTATGAAAACAGAAATCATACTGGAAAAAATGAATGTATAAGTAATGCATATCAGTGGAACAAGAACAATTATCACTTTGCTGAGGTAAATAGCATAAAAAGAAGTTTCAAGTTTCAAGTAAGTTTATTGATTAGCCTATAGGCCATATCAAAGCACAAAGTGCAAACGTATTAAAATCTTATACAAATAATTTAAAATAAAAGTAGGGTAAAATACAATAATTATAGGATTAGATACAATATAATTTGATATATAAATATATAAAAATAAAATGACGTAAAATTATGTTTCAGTGTCACCCTTACAATCCACCCCAATCAGTCCCACGTATGCAGATCTCAACCGAACCATTCTGTTTAAGTACTGTGCTGTGTTAAATGTTATTTTCAGGTTCTGGCCGCACATAAAGTGAATTGTTTTGATATGGGGGTCCCAATGGGTCATTCGTTTGGTATATGTGCCAAGATTCCTATCTCTCTCCCCCTTATACAAGCAACAGGCAAATAATATGTGAACCAGGTCTACCTCTGCCGCACCACAGATGCAGAAACGCTCATTGTAGGGTATAGAATGGAATCTCCCATATCTGACCATTGTCTCAAGCTGTTCGAATCTTGCTCAGGTAAATATCTCCCTAAGAT
>JANHFM010001829.1:245980-258664 GCA_032468115.1 Grayia smithii | reverse complement strand
AGATTATTATGTCTAACTCAAACCAACCCCCTCCCTCCTTCAAACTGGCAACTTGAAAGAAATAGAAAGTCTGACACTTACCTGTCCCTGCACGCAGCGCATGCAGCGCGCTTGTGCGCATGTGCAGGAAGCTTTTTTTGAGCTTTTTTTGCTTAAAAAAGCTTTTGCGCATGCGCAGGAGCGCCCGTTTTGTGCATGCGCACTGAACGCACACTCTGCGCGCTCCGACCATGCGCAAAGCATGTGCACCTACAGAACCGGTAGCAAAGGTAAGTAGAACCCACCCCTGGATGGGTTGTGAACTGTTAGTAAAAGTGGCAGGAGACTCCGCCCACCTGCTCAAGACTTTATCATGGATGATCTGCACATGTGCAGAAGTGCACGTGCTCCTGTTGTGAACCAGTAGTAAAGGAAAGTGGGACCCACCCGTGATCTCAGCATACACTTCATCATTTTGACAAAAGCCACTGGAGGCAGGGGACACTTATGGTTGATGACATTCAGGAAGGCGGGAGGGGTTAGCAAAGATAGAAGGTTTAACATATTTTGCATATATCTTGATTGGTTACAACCACAATTGGAACTGGAACTTGCATTGCTAAGTCATGTGGTCATTGTATGGGTTTTGCCTGATTTTATTACCTTTTTTGCTGCAATCTTTAAGTAAATCACATGGCCTTGTTGAAGGCCCCTGGGAAGATTGCAACTGGAAAACATATGACCTTGGGATACTGCAACCATTATAAATACATACCAGTTGCCAAGCACTCAAATTTCGATTATATAACCACAGGGATACTGTGATGGTCCTAATCGCCAGGCCTGGCTGTAATTGTAACTTCAAACATTTGTTAAATAAATGATCATAACTTGAGGACTACATGTAATGGAAAGCCAAAACAGAGGTTAGATGTAGCACAGCAATCAGCAGTGGGGAAAGCAATGTTTATGCTGGCATAGTTTTTTTCTGGCTCAAGGACAGGCAGATAGCATTTTAATTGAGCTTTGGGGAAAATCCCACAGAGCTACCAAATAGATATTCTCTCTTTCCTCCCTCAGTAATAATTTTTGTGGTAAAAGAGAGAACTAAACTGGGAGAATATGACAAAATCGCAAAAAGGCATGTTTCCTGAACATCCCCTTAATAAAATCTATATTTGAGATATGCTTTATTCTGACTATACAATAAAAGCTTTTTCTGGAAGCACATTTCCTCTCCTCACCACAGGAGGGAGAGATGTAAAGAGGGATGATGGGGGTGGGGGAACAGAATACATTAACTGTCCTTAATCAAAGCTGGAAGATTGTTTACAAGGAGGCAACTTGCTCTTCTTCTGCTTCAGGGCCTATCTTGCCCCCTTCATAAAGAACATAACCTGTCATCAGAGAGCAGCTTCCTTTTATGGCATAGGAGGAAAACTTCCATATCCAAGATCAGAGAAAGTTCTTAAATAAATCTTGATGGCTTTGCTGCTGATTACAGACAAAAAACCTCAAGACATTGGGATCACTCTTAAAATTGCCATAGACCACCTATCTCTTGTGTGAAAGAGACAGCTCCTAGGAGACATAAAGGACTCGTCTTGATTCTGGAATAGATGTGATGCAAAGCTTATGGCAGCAGGAAGTAGGAGAAATGGGCATACATTCCCAGCAGAGAGAAACCAGTAAACATTAAAAATTGTTTCTTCTACTATAATGTTCCTTTTGCATAGGTGATTGTAACAAGCAAAAGCAATGTACACAAACTCAGTAATTAGTATTACTTTTTAGTTTTTATTTTTCTGGATAAACTTTTGTTATCAAAAAGTAATCCACTTCCTATAAATAAAACTGTAAATTAGAGTTGCAGTGTGCAGTGGTTGAATTAGAAGAGATATGACATTTTTACTTAAATCACCAATCCCATTCCTTAAGTCCAGATAGTAACAAATATATTTCAGTTGTAGACTTCTAAAAACAATTTTTAATCAGAAAATAAAGGATAAAGAACCTATGAAATGCTCTTTTTTGGTTGAGGCCACAATCCTTATCCTATTTCTAGCACATGGGTATAAAAGTCTACCTACCAGGACATGATCAATCTGGTAGTTGTCAGCCAAGATAAAACAGAAACAGGGCTAGAAAGAGAGAGGGTCTTCCTTTTGGGGCATTTAATAGGCAATCTTGACATTTAGGGCTCTGGCGTAAACATCTACAGTATTTTACAATGACTTGTTACAAATGGGTTACTTTCCTCTCTCTCTGATTTAGGAAGAAAATAGTTTGAAGTGCTTTATCTTTCCATTATCTATTTTCGATTTCCCTGCTATGCCTTTTGCTTTGCCAACAGACTGGAAAGTTGAAAGTGTGAATGACTCCAGAGGATCAATAGACAGGCTTTACTTTGAATTGACAAGGCTAAAGCTCTATAATAAACTTTGAATAATAATACTAATACTAATAGTGATAATTTGGGCTTTGAAGTCAAACATAGAAGAAATAAAGCTTTATTCCAGTTAGTTTTTACGTGCATGTTATTTTATGTGTATGTTATAGCGCAACATGAAAATTATCTTCTTAAAAGCTTGCTCTTGTTCTCTGCACAAACTGGTTTTTCATACAGGCAGATGCTGACATTTTATGAAAGACATCCATAAAAGAATTATTATACCAGAAAGTAACTTTAGGTTTAATTCTGTGGGCAAATCCTTGACATTTTAAGTTTTTTCTTATAGCATTCCTATGTAAATCCATGTAGATTTTTTTCTTTCTTGAGGAAACATAGAATAAAATGCTGAAACTAGAAGATTGAACTGGTTTAAATTTAAAAACTCTTTACCTATTTTCTGAGCAATGCTTTCGGTACAGATTTACTTTGTCCAGAAATATTCTTTTTCATATCATTCATTATTACTTTAACAAGAGAGAATCAATATTGTGAACGTAAAAATTCTAAGGAGCCTAAATTCTTTGCTTTTCAGAAAGATGTGCCACCTTTTCCTTCAATACATATATAGTGTATTAAAAAAAAAAATCTTGTTCCAAACCTAGAAGGGAAACTTCAGAAGAGAGACTTCTGAATGCACAGAGTAGGTTCCGCATCATTCCTGAATAGCTGAAGAAAGCAAATCTGGCAACTTTTTTTGGCATAATCTTTACAGTGTATAGAATTTGTATGAAAGTGTGTGAAAGTTTGAATTTTTATCAGAAAGAAAAAATAGCTGCACTCTTGGACCATTGCCACATTAGTGGAAAAAAAGTGTTGAAAGGCAGCTTTGAAATCGCTTCAAAGTGAAAGACCATAAAAGCCAATGCAGCAGCCAAACAGATGATGTGTGTGTATGTTCTAGGAGAGTTGTGTAATGGCTTTAACTTACCCCTTGCCAGCTGTTCATTCATATACCCTTTGGCCCGCCAGCTAAAGATCTTAACGTGAGATTTTGTGATTCCACACCACAGCAGCACAAGCTAGATACTTCTAGAAGTGCCTCCAATGTGCATTCATGCGGCTTATTTCTGTAATATTAGCAGGGAGTCTAGATGTCCCTGTCTTTCACGTTTAATTCTCCTATATTGTCTACACATTTGCTCTGTTATTTTCCTTAACCTCTCCTCACCCCTATTCAATCAAGGAATAAAAATCAAAATAGCACACTATGTCCTTTCACTAGTAATGTGAGTAACCATCTATCTAGATGTATTCCATTATTTTAGAACTGGTTCAGAATGGATTGTTATCAAATCACTGTATCATACCATTATAACACTTTGGCTAATGAAACTGAGATTGAGGAAATTGGATTTTCTGTTCCCATGACCATCTGGTTCTATTGCTTTGGCATTTGTTTTATTTATTGGCATTTGTTTTATTTATTAGAGCATGCCTGAAGGTCAGAAGAACTTATATAGAGCTCCCATGTATTGTTCAGACTTCAACCAGCAGAAATCTGCTTAATTTTGAATAGTAAAATAGCAGCTCAAACTATCACATAATTTTCTGCTTATCTTCCCCAGATACTTTTTAAAAACATTACATTATTTAAATTCTGGGTGAGCATGGGACAGCATTTTAGAACAAAGACTGAGAATGATAAGTATATATTTGGGTGGAGTGTACATTTTTTATTATATTATATATAAAAAGAGATGTAGAATCTTAAGAAAAAAGGGGAGCAAAATCACAATTATTTTCTGAAAGCTTGCATTATTGCAATAAGTACATGTAATAACACATTCAATTTTGGAAATATGTTTACTGAAAAAATTGCAAATATGTCTATTGCAAGTTTATCTGCCTTAAGATTATTGCACAAAATGAAATATAGTCTTCTATATCAGGGGTCTCCAAACCCCAGTCTCTTGACTGCACCAGATCATGGCATGCCAGAAACCGGGCCACCCAAACAAATGAAGCCCCATCCGCAGGATGCAGGCAGCACATGAAACCAAGTCCCCTCTCCTCCATGGAAAAACCTCTGTCCATAGAACCGGTCCCTGGTGCCCAAAGGTTTGGGGGCCACTACTCTATATTATGGACACAGTTTTTATTTTCCAGAATCTGGAGTCTAAACATTTTCCATCCTTATCTTTAGTCCATACGTAATTTCTCAGGATGCTCCCGCTTTTATTCATGGGTTCATCTTCATAGTTATTTTTAAGCCATATTGCTCATTTAATTCCCCAAACATTCAATGCCCATATTACCTGACTCTATTTTTAAACACACAGAGATAAAAATGCAAATTATACTTTAAGCCTGGCTAGGAGGCTCAGTGGCTAAGACGCTGAGCTTGTCGATCAAAAAGGTCGGCAGTTTGGCTGTTTGAATCCCTAGTATAGGTATAGAATCCTGCATGAGGATGGGGTTGGATTACATGACCTCCAAGGTCCCTTCCAACTCTGTTACTGTTATTACCTAAGTGCCTTGTTGTCGACAAACTCTGGTTAAGAACAAATAACACATTGAAGAAACAGTTTGAGAAAGATGGAGTGAAGAACTAAGATTCTGAAACTAGATTTTAAAAAAGGGAAAAGAAGGAAGGACATCAATATTGAAATTATAACAAGTACAATCATTGTTTAAATGGGGCCTTCATTGGACTTTAATTTGTCCTGTGGGTGGACAGAAAATGTTCTTTCTATAAATAATTTATTGTCACATTTCCTATCATTTTTTTGAAGCTGTTGGCAACTTTAAAAATTTTGTGAAGTCCTGAATTTGGTTGTTTGTTTGAAGACATTTCATTATCCAACTAGGTAACATCATCAGTGCCAATGAAAATAATGTTTAGTTGCTTGCCCTATCAGTGTCGGTGTGTGTGTGAGTATTATTTTCAGCTAGATTGTTCAACTAGATTAATGTTAATCCCAGTTTATCTGGTTGATAGCTGCTACAAAGTATATATTTTTTGTTTCCTTCTTTTAGACTTACTTTTCTGTATTTTGTTCAGAAATTAATTATGTAATATTTCAGTCCTTTCTCTAAGTTATCTTTTCTCTTCACGTGAAAGAGGGGCTAAAACGTTACGTATCTGATTTCCCAACATTAACCAAAGTGATTTTTTTTTTAATATTTAAAGCTCAATACAATTTGACTCTATGTTACCTTCAAGACTTTTTCTCAAAACAGAACCTTTATATCCTATGCATTCAACTGGAGAGATATATAGGATCCTCCAAGGCAGCGGGATAATAGAAAGTTTACAGGGAAATCTTGGCAATAGCCTCCTTCTCTATGAGACAGCTTACTACTCCTTGCCCCAAATCTGGATAATTCTTCTTTGTTCATATTTTGGATGGGATGAAAAGTATTTTATTCTGCTAAGTGTTTTAAGTTTAAGTTTAATCAATTAACACTTTCATTTGTTTTGTACATCAATTTATAAACTGCCTTTTCAGTGACTTTTTTATTGTTTGAAAATTGTGACTCACCCAGAATCCTTGGACAAACTACATGTTTTATAATAAAATAATACAGTCTTATTTCTAAAACTACATACATCCATATCTTTAAATGTATGCATTTGCCATACATATTTTGTCTTTCATCACTGAATGATCTTCAAAACTATAATTGGATGTTTCTGAATTTGAGGCAAAACGTTTGCAGTCTACATCAAACACTTTGTTTTTTACTTCCTATCCCAATAATTTATTTTGCTGAGGAGAAAAAAAAAAGGAAGCAAAAGATGATCGCATCAAGAAGAGGAAGGGAAAAGCTTACAGCTATATTTTGACAATGGAATGGATTTTTCAGCCAAATAGCTGCCGTTGCTATGCTTTTAAGTTGGTTGCTATGAGGTTTGGGCACACATGCATGTCAGAATGTCTGGGTAGTTAATTTGACATTTTTTTCAAATCAGTGGAGCTTGAACTTTAAGGGATGTGACATTGTTCAGTTTTATCAGATGGAACTTCAGAGGAAAGTGAAGTATAATTTATGCCATAAGCTAATATAAATGTAAGGCTTGTATTTCTTCATTACTAGTTGTAGAAGACATACTTTCTGTCTAGATTCCATTTATATGATGATACCTGAGTAGTGTGGGTATTGCTTGTATAGCAGCCTTACAGTGGTTCAGTAAACACTCCCAAATGGAAACAGTCCTACACTTTATGGTCTGGTGTGGATTTTACTCCATTTGTACTTGAGTTCAACAAAAACATGCCATGGCAATATCTTGCTTTCTTCCTTATCTCTGTGACTTTGCCTTCTTCTCATATCCAGACCATGAGAGACTTTAAGTTGTCCTGAACTGTACCAGCATTAGTACTTTTCTCCCTTTAAGCCATCTAATAGCAGCTGATTTGCTTTGCAACCTATTATCACCATTGGAAATATCAGATGACTTTGTAGGGAATAAGGTGAAACCTTTCCGTGGATGCAGGTTTGAGAGGGAGATTACCTGGACTCTACTGGAGACCAAAGGGTGCCAAAAGGATCTCTGAGAAGTTGTACTTACTTTCCTTAAGGCACATTTGGCAAAAGTGACAGCACAAAAGAGCTGTGCAGGAGGGTAGTGTCCATATAGAACCCCCAGCTTGACTCTATCCAATGAAACATTAATTAATTAATTAAGTAGTTTGACAGTGATACTAGGAATCACAGGCTCTCTTTCTCAGCTCAGTCAAGTAAACTCTTGCATTTTCCACCCACAAGCTTTGCTGTTGTATTGAATGGCTTCAAAAGCTTATGAAGAGGATGTTCATCATGTAGGAAGACTGGGCTGGGTGAATGATGATTATGAGCACTGTATGCCTCTTCCTCTCCTGTTTGAGTTATCCTCCAGCCTCATGCAAGCCTTGAAAGCATTGGCTAAGCAGATTAATGTAGAATTGTGCAAGAGTACTATAATTCTATGGAGCTTCTCAGTCATCCAGGTCATATTTGTCCCAAAGGTGCTTTTTCAAGAGGCAACTGGACTTTCTTTGTTTACAACAGAGCCTCAACTCTCAGAAAGACTGCTAATAACCAAATGACTACAAGGAATATAAATCCTTCCATTCTCCATCAATCAGAACCAAAGAAGCTTCTTGGATGAGTAGCAAAACGTCTTCAAGAAAAAACAAAGAAAGTCCAGTTGCTTCTTGAAAAAGCACTTTTGGGACAAGAGCATTAGACCACTCTTCCACTTCGTGCATTTTTAATGCATGTAATGGAGATCCCTGTATGTTCCTTTTTACTTCCCAATGTTTAATTTCAAAGGACACTGAAACTCAGTCATCAGACCCCACTCTGTTCACACAGCACTGTCCTGACTGGTGAATATATTTTCTTGCTGACAGTATATTTAGGAAGCACATCTAGAGGAATGAACTAAATACTCCCTTTAATACTCCCTTTAGCCATCATCACAATTCACCAATGAATGAAAATAATGCAATAGAGGCAGAATAAGAAACAACAACAAGAGCACCAAGGTTCATGCAAGCATAATTATAAGAGGAACAGTAAGATTGAAAATTCTGTTTTGGTTAGGATGTGAATTGGCCAGGCAATTATGCCTGCATGAACCTCAACCAACCAATTCAGGGATATATATGTCAGCTATAACTGAGCTATTTAGAAGCTGAATTTTTCTATGGCAAAACAAGATGACATAGATTAAGACTACCATCTCACAAATGTTAACTATTTTTAAAAAAGAGGTAGAATGTATTATTGAGCCAAGGTGACGCAGTGGTTAGGGTGCAGTACTGCAGGCTACTTCAGCTGACTGCTAGCTGCAGTTCAGCAGATCCAATCCCACCAGGCTCGAGGTTACTCAGGCTTCCATCCTTCCAAGGTGAGTAAAATGAGGACCCAGATTATTGGGGGCAATATGCTAACTCTATAAACCGCTTAGAGAGAGCTGTAAAAGCACTATGAAGCGGTATATAAGTCTAAGTGCTAGTGCTATTGCTATTATTCCCCAACCCTTGATATGGACCTCTGATCACTTAGAAATGTTTATTATATACTGTACATACTTTCCATAGAAGTTGCATGCCAACATCCCCTGAAAGAAATATATTCCATTTCAATAAACTAATTTGTAAAATTGCTAAAAGGCTTTATTTATGACACAGATTTCACAAATGAATTAGCCAAGAACAAGATAATGTTTCTTAGCAGATCGCAATTTTGGAAACCTCAGAGCCTAACTAAACTACAAACTTAATCAATTTAACAGTAGAACAGCTGCAGTTATAAAGTATGAAAGGAAGAGCAAACAAATTTACCAGAACCATTACTGAATCCCTGGGATTCTTTCAAAGTCATAGTTTTCTTTCTAAACATGTATGTCTGAATGGAAGAAAATGGTGTAAATTAGTGGAACTGCTGAAGTATCTTTGATTTTGTGGGCATGGGATCCAGACCAAATTAAGTTCATAGTAACACTATGAAAAAGGCAGAGCTTAGGGACTAGTTAAAAAAAGGCAAAAGAACCATAATGGACTGGGATCTGTTTCATAAATAAACATCCATCTCTAGATTAAGGGTTGGCTACGTGGCACCAGCAAGTATGGAGTTCACAATACCACTAGATGGCACCCACTGCCTACAACATTTTTGAGAAAATTATTTTTTTAAAAAAATGGCTGAAATTTTCTAAATATGCTGGGATTGTAACTTTCAGAATACCAAGCCAGCATTCCCATCCTGTGCATAAATTTTGTCAAGAGTAGTTCCAGTATATTTGGCGGACAAAAATTGGGAAAGGCTTCTATAGACTGTACCAAGTTTATTACTTGGCAATCAGTTAGAAGATGCATTCTTAATATAGGTAAATAGAGATAGAAGTCACATATATATGAGGGAAATCCTACTACTAGAGGTAAGCAAATATGACTCAAAAAAACCCTAAATTTCTTCATCTATTCAGCTGTGATTTCTATATAGGCTTAGAATTAAATAGGACTAATTTGGTAAATACCAAAGAGGGAGAAGTTGAAAAAAGATCCCAGAAGGCAGCTGTGGAAAACCACTTTTCTATGGTTGTCAAAAAGCTATATGGATAAATCCATGAAATCACCAATAGCCAAGTTCACCTAGGAGACTTTGTTTTATTTGTCTAATTTTGAAAACATTACATTTTGCTTCTGAAATTCTTACTCTTTAATTCTCAGCGTGCAGCCTGTTGGGGAAGGGCAGGGGGGGGGGAGTGAAGATACCATCCAATAGCCATTTAACTGTTTGTTTCATTCAGATTATTACGAGAAAAGCAATTCCGCATTTTAAGGGAAAAGGCATGAATGTGCTTCTTATGCTAGAGTGCTTTTTACAATATTTGCTGAACTTTTGATCAGGCAATTTTGTATGATTAATTTGAAAAAATGGCTGCTGTTGCTTTTTAAAGAGTTCTACTTTGATCTATTAACTTGGCCTGGCAAGTCTTATTAAGGACAGAGTTTGGTGGATCAAAGCAAAGCATTTTACAACAAACTGGAACTGGATTTAAAACACTCTTTACATGACATTTTCGTATTGGAGTTTTCAGCACAGCTTGGGTTCTTTACAGGCCAATTAGTTTCACAAAGTTCTAGGATACACGGTTGCAAAGGACTGGTAAAATAGTTCGCTTTCATCTCCTGGGAAAGCCATTGTGTAAATAACACAATGGCAATAAACCTCTTCTAAATAAGAACGTTTCCAAAAACAATAGAAAAAGCAATGAAAGCAGTTCATGGGACATATAAAACTTTAAACTTGGAAGTGCCCTAGATTTATTTATTTATTTATTTATTATATTTATATGCCGTCCATCTCCCGGAGGACTCTGGGCGGCTCACATTACTGACAAACAAAACATTCAAATAAAACACTGTTTTATTTGATGGCAAGCAGGCCTTATAAATCAGAGAAAGTTGTGATTAGATAATCATATCTAGAGTGCAAAATCAAATCAGTGTTGATGCAGCCACAAACTAACACAAATCGAATATAACAGTACGTCTAAGATGAGAGTAAAAACCATTAAAATAAGGGACAATATAAAAGAATTAATTTTAACTAAATAAAGTTTTAAAGCTAAATATTGTCACTTAACAATAGGCCTAAAGATAAAACTAAAAGGATTAGAATAAATGAGAGGTTAGGTTTTAAAAATAGCAATCAATTACCATAAATGATTCATTTAAAAAGGGATAGCTTGGCCAATGAAACTTCAGTCAGTTTTAAATTTAATGCTAGTATCTGGCAGACAAAATCAAATAGGTACAACTGTTTTTAGTTACAGGTAGTCCTTGCCTAGTGACTGTCTTGTTTAGCAACTGTTCACAGTTAATAGAATGATGGAAAAGTAATTTTACAGCCAATCCTTGCATTTATCTCCTTTGCAGGTCTAAAAAGCAAAGAAAAACTGAAGTAAGATGATAAGCACAGTCATCATTTCACATAGCAACTACTTGACTTAATGTCTGAGTTGCTGGTTCCAAATGGTACTAAATTAGGACTATCTGTACTCTGTGTCTTATTTTACATGCAGTTTCTGGCACTGTGGCCTCAGGGTTAGTGTCAGAAAGCAAAAGCTATATATATTGTTTGATGGTAAATCATGTAATGATATTCAGAAGGAAAGTAATTAAAACACTACTGGGCTCCTGCAAAATTAATAAAATGCCCAATAGATTGGGACATGCCCAATAGATACTACTTATTCTGACTCCTACCGTGTTTCCCCAAAAATAAGATCCTATCTTATATTTTTTTGAACCCTGAAATAAGTGCTTGGTTTTATTGCCATGTGCTCAAAAGCCAGATTGGGCTTATTATCAGGGGATATCTTATTTTGGGGAAAACAGGGTAGAAGCAAATGCCTAATGCCAGGGCATCTTCTCATAGCCACCTTGCTGATGCAAAAAGCAAAAGGCATTGTATTGAATTAAGATAGAAGCCCTCCTCTATTTGGTGATATAGAACTACAGAGGTGCAACAGCTGATGCCATAAAATATCTGAAATTGATACTCCATGAAGAGCTGGAGGATACTGCTGTTATCAGTTTGGCCTTCTGTGTCAAACAGGCACTACTTAAACATCATTGTGCTTGAGTAAATAAGATGAAAGGCCAAGAAATGAAAATTTGAAATGTCTGCTGTCATATTTGCAGCATAACCTGTAGCAAGGAATGTCAGTCTCAGCCAATAATTTAATGTGGCATGCTGTATTTTGGTTTCTATTCTTGCTGCTTTTATGTATATGGTGGAATTAGGGGGAAATGGAGGGGAGGAGATTGTTGGAAGACTGCTTTTCAGGTGAAAATCCAAATGACCACAAGATGCAGAAAACTGCTGTGGATTTACTAGATTTTAGCAGCCCAGATTGGGTAGCCCTGGATGTAGTTATCATATAATTGTACACTTAGGTGTTCCCCTTAATTGATAAATTCTAAAAGTGTGACCCCAAAAAAGATACCTTTGAGCCAAGAATCCTACCTTTCCTCCATTAATCAAGATTAGGATTGTGATTGAGCTGTTCCTCCATTCAAGATTAGCTATTATATAAGAACGAGGACTTAAAAATAGTTTTAAGTCTTTTATTTTTTTAGTTAAAAATGAATAAGTCATTTTCTGTTATACAAACATTTTAGTCCATTTCAAAAAAAATAGCCCAAAAAAAAATCTGTTAGGTGCCAGGCAAATATCTATCCCAGTATGTGTTCTGTGTTCCAGGTCTAATTAGTTAAAGAGTTTCATCTGATGGGAACCAGGAGGGGAACATTTTCTGTCATGGCATCTGCCCTCTGGAATATCTTTTAAGTCCATCGATGGTTCTTTTGAAACTCAAAAACTGCATAATGACTTGGGCTTGAGACATTCTATTCTATGTTCCTTGTACATTCTTATATTGCAAGATGCACTTTATAACAAAGAATAGGGGCTGCAAGATTTCAAGAGCTATCCATATTTGTGTAGTACCATTAGATTAATAAAATCCCTTTCACCAAGAAAGATTTTATTGATTAACTTTAGTTCTGCTAAGATGCCTAAGATTTAAAACCAGCCATTTAAGCAGGCAGGTAGCAAATGTCCCGTATAAGAACAAATATACACTACTGTAATACAAAACTACATGGGAAGTTTAAAAAACTACAGTATGGGTGGTGAACAAAAGAATTGGAGAGCAGGAGAGTGGCTAGGGAACACAGCAGGGGTGAAATCCAGCAGGTTCTGACAGGTTCTGGAGAACCGGTAGCGGAAATTTTGAGCAGTTCGGAGAACTG
>JANHFM010001829.1:170593-184057 GCA_032468115.1 Grayia smithii | reverse complement strand
AATAAATAAATAAATAAATAAATAAATAAATAAATAAATAATATATATATATATATGGCACTTAGGTGCTATTGCTATTGCTTGCTTGTTTGTTCTAGAACAAATTCCAGGACAAATGTTAATTAGGACTGAATATTTGTTCTCTTCCTTGGTTCACCCAATTAAAGATTTCATCTGACACTTTGCACTGGATTAATCAGTGACAAAGACACTGAAATATTTAAAGGTCATACTTTATTGCAACTACTTTCTTTTTAATAATTACCCCTTCCATCCCTTTATTGCAAACCCAATACTTTATTACAATTATAGCCATCTTGGTCTTTCATCTGAAGGCCAGTATTAAAAATATCCATCAGCTATTACTTATTGCCTTAAAACCCCAGTGAAGAAATAAAGCCCTTCTATATGAGCCAGTTCAGCAGCAATCCACATCTGTGCCAATGTTGGAGAACTAAGCAAACTTATTTCTGGCTCAGCCTTGGAGTATTTGCAACCACATAAAACTAGCCATTTCTTTGAAACACTGCAGTAATGAGTTTGTAGAAGATCCATTTCCGTATCTGCAAGAACTCTTGATCCACTTATCTCTGGACTTCTCAAGTACAGCAGCTTTAGCAAATCTTCCAAGGGGAAAAGTAGTTTCACAATTTTGCAGCTCCCTCCTTTAGGAGCTGCTCAGATTTTTCTGCATTATGCTAGAATTGTATTTGCACAAAATTGGAAAAGTGAAGATATACCTACAGAGGAGAATGTGAATCAGAAAATACTAGAATGTGCAGAAATGAATACATTAACACTGGCAATTAAAGAAAAAGAGAAAACCGAATATTATACTATATGGGAGTCATTTTACTGATGGTTAGAGAATAAATATAAAAATTAGAAATAAAAAGAGTAAAACATAGAAAATGTATTAACAGAGTTAAATAAATTAAGAAGAGTATTTTCATAGTATTAGGTATTTAATGTAATGGTATTAAGCTAAGAATACATTAAAGATGAATATGATTGTAAATTTTAACTGTTATTGGATAAAATATTAGGCTAGCTGGGTGGCTCAGTGGCTAAGACACTGAGCTTGTCATTCAGAAAGGTCAGCAGTTCGGCGGTTTGAATCCCTAGTATAGGTCTCCTGCGTGAGCAGGGGGTTGGACTAGATTGTCTCCAAGGGTCCCTTCCAACTCTGTTAGTTTTAACCTCAGTATTTGTACCCGGACAACACACTGATAATGGAAGATGGATTGTTTGTATCAAAATAAATTTTAAAAAAAATTAAAAAAAAGATTTTTCTGCATATCCCCAGACAAGCCTACATCATGTAACGTAGGGAAGAGTGCAAGCAACCTATTTTCTTTTTGTGTGAATTGGGGTAAGGAATGTTTGTTTCTCCAGGATTTGCGGCAGCTAAGGGCAGGACAGTGATTCTTTGCTCCTAGTTCTTGAAGCTCGAAGGTCAGCAAAAGAGAAAACAACAATTGTTGCTGTTGTTTTCAATTTGTTTTTAACAGATTGGAAAACACAATGGTGTTATGTAAGTGCCCTCCGTTTGACAACACTTGAAAATCTGACCCTGGAAGACTTTAATGCCCTTTATAAAAGTCTGCTTATTTCATTCGATCTGTGGGGACTTGGAACAAGATCCTTTCAGCAGTTAGTTCTGCTCTTGTGGAATATTGGCAGTTTCTGATCTTATTGCATTCTTGAGGAAAATAATCATTTTCTTTTTAATGCAGGCATATCCTCCATGTAAACACATTAGGAAATTAAGCTATTGTTATAACTACTTTTTAATTTACATATTTGTTTTACAATCTGTCTAAAATGTCCTCAGATATCAGATTGTCTGACAGAATTTTGGACCCTCTTTTTTCATTTTTAAGATATATTTGCTTATCTAATATGTCACCCATCCTCCAGATTTTTCTAAGATAAAGGAAAGAGGTTTGGCTAGACAATCAACAGATGTTTCATTTAATTTGAATCTAACTGCTACAGAGAGTCCTCAACTTACCACCAAAATTGGAACCAATATTTCCATTGCTATGCAAAGCAGCTGTTAAGTGAATCATGACCAAGTTTACTACCTTTTTGTCACAGTTGATAAGCAAGTCTTGCTTCCCCCATTGACTTTGCTTGTTAGAAGCTGGCTGGGAACATTGCAAAGAGTGATCACATGATCCCAGAACACTGCAACCTTCACAAATACATGTGGGTTGCCAAGCAGCTGACCATGTCGATGCTGTGAAAGTTGTAACAATGAGGGTTGGTATTAAGTCACTTTTTAAAATACCATGATGACTTCTAAAAGCTGCTAAATGAATGGTTTTAAGTCAAGGACTACCTATACATAAATTCAAATAAGTTATCCATTGCAATTATATTTCAGTAATATAATTATTCAAAAATGATATCTGAAGAAGAAGAGGCAGAGGACAATATGAATGCAATGTAAAATTATAAGTTTACATAATTACAGAAGCACATTTTTTCAGGTGCTACCTCAAAAAGACAGATATGAAAGCAAAAGCTATCTCATTCCATTTTTCTCTGAAGAACTGGAAAAAAATATATGCTGTTTTTGAAGCATATCCTCTATTTTGTGATCACATTGTTGTGATCACAAATATGTTTAATCCTTTTCTGAAGAGCCATCAAAGTCATTATGATATCTAGAAAAATAGAAGTGCAAGGAGATAACACTTGATGACAAAGTAATAATGGTTGAGAATGAAAAAGCGAAGATGGTAAATAATCTTGATTTCTTTGGCTCAGCTAGCCTAAAGCAAATAAAGTTGGCAATGTGTTGGGAATATAAAGGAATTAATCCTAGCAACGAACAGGATGAAAAAACCTAGAAATAAAGTAATAAAGAATAAGGTATGTCTATGACAACAAAGATCAAAATAGTTAAAGAAAGGATGTTTTTCCCCCAATGCTAATATTTGGCCATAAAAACTCAACTTTGAGAAAGAGTGAGAGGAAAAAAGAGAGGCATCTTCAATTATAGATTCAGAGATAGTTATCAATAATACCATGGTTTATAAAAAAGAATTATTCAGTTTTGCCAGTGAAATAAGAGGGTGGTCGTCGCAACTTGAGAAGGGGGTGCCAAAGAACTGGGTGGGAGGGGTTGGACTAGATGACCTACAAGGTCCCTTCCAACTCTGTTAATCTGTAATCTGTGATCTGTAACATTAAGGCAATAATTAACAAGCAGAAACGTATTTAATTTGGACATGTGACACAAAGAAATAATAGATTAGAAAAAAGCTGAACTTGTCAAATAAAACAAGGGAAAAGCAAGGGACAAAATTAGAAATACCACTGGAATGTCTCTCTAAATGCTAAGGATTCTTGCTGGGAACATGTTGAGATGAAGGACATTTGTCCATGCAATCACCAAGATTTAATGGCATTTACCGGTAGCTATTACTTAAGCAGCTTCACTAGTGTTCAGATACTCTGATAACTCACTTTTGCAGACATCTGGAACAAAAGAATGGTCAAACAATTTGTTTTAATGTATGTATGAATTTAACCGTATTTTCAACTAAGTGATAATAGACTGAGGAATACATTCTGGTGCAGAAATGAACTGCAAAACAAATCTAGAGATTATAGTTATACTTACAAATAAACATATATAGAATTTATTATAAACTTTAAAATATTCTGGATATTTGTTTGGAAAACATGTACATTAGTATTCAAAATAGGCTCCAAATACATACTGTACATTGGGAGAAATGAACTTGAAGAAATGTGCATATTTTAAAATATGCACAAAACTGTGAAACTCGGTTTGATGAATGTATAGCCTTTAAAAATAAATTTGGGACAAAGGGCCTATCTGTTTATCTCTAGCTATTCCTATGCATCATGTTATGCGATATGGAATCTTGTGTTCTAATTGGGAAAGTGAAAGATTTGTTTAATATTATCAACATTTCAATATCTTTATAAAAATCCTGGATTTTAGAAATGCATGGGACTGGTGGAGGCCAGTTAATATATATGGGTAACAAAAATAAATATCCAATTTCTAGTATATCTAGAATGTAATAAGGCCTCTTCCTTGGAAGTTGGTTATTGTTATTTAGTAGCCAGTGAAAAGTATTCTGCATAATTAGGAAAAATATTATCCCCACCCATCCACTAATTAAGATATATCACAGACAAGATCTTAACCTGGTGCTTCCTATTAGTGCGGAAAGGCTCAAATGTTTATTATTTATTTGGGTTGTCTCATTCCCAAAATGGATATAAAATACAATGTTTTATGATCTGGAAACTAGCCTCCAGATTAGGCAAGGTAATGAGCATTTTATATTGCCCAGTCCCCTGAAAATAGAATTCAGACCTGCCCAAATGAATTTTTGCTCAAGTGGTTGAAAAAAGTTGCAAGACAAGCAGCAATGAAGAAAAGATACATGAATTAATGAAATCCCACCCCTTTCTCAGTGATGAAGTAGTCAATTTGCACAAAATGGACAGCTGTTTTAGGAAATCAGTAATGGGAAACCATCTGCATTGTTTCTGGAACTAAATAGCAAAATCTGGATTTTTCCGGCAACAAAACTTTAGCACTACTTTGGAAATAAAATTGTCTAAATGTAGTATATTTTTGCATCAATAAGTTTAATTTGAAGGCTTATATTGTCTGCACAATTCTGCATTTTTTTTTTAAAAAAAGTTCTCAATAAGCATATCTTGTTAAATAATATAAAGAAGAAAGGAGAAACTATTCTTAACATAAAGCCGGATAAAATGGAATTTAAATAGAGTATAAGTCTTCTAGCAACAATCTTCACATGTGTTGCTTCTTAATTACGTTCAACAGATTTAAAGTTACTTGTTCTAAAAAATTTCTTTTATTTTCTGCCAGTATATGAACCTGAACCAGACCAAACCAGTTTATTGCCTTAGTATAATATTTTTTTATTTACTGGCTATTATTTTAGTCATAAACACCCACATTTCTTTCCTTCTGACCCAGGAATGTTTACTGTAACTTAGTAAAAAAAAAAAAAGGAGTTAGTGCAGTAAAAGAGAATGTTGTTTCTGTTTTCTAATTGTAGGAACAAACAGATAAAGATGATCTGACTTCCTGTATACGTCCACTGAAATTAATAGGAGTTGAGCAGGAGCATTATTTGGTGTCAGTCATATTCCACTGTAGAGAACTTTGTTTAATTGGATTCATCTTGTTTTTAAAAGACTGTACACCTTGGGAGAGAACTCTCATTAACATGACTTAATGCAACCAATGCCGTAGTTAGTTGTTGAAGTAATTAAAAATGAACGAACTTTGCACAACCAGAATAAGAGCAAGGCTGAGCTGGAAAGCATTGTGTAAGATTCAGGGCTGGCCAGGTTATTATCGAGCACTTGGCTAGAGCAAAAGCTCTGGTGGTTCTAAAACATGATAGACAGTTAGGTCAGTCTCGAATCCAAATCAAATACAGCTGACAATTATGGAGAATTTCACAAAAAGAATTTAGTATCCTGCAAAGATAAAATATGAGGTCTCAAATATGTTTGATCACAAATAGAGAGCTAGGAAAAGTTATTCAAAAATATTTCATTCATATTTTTTTAAAAAAATAAAATGTTAAATGTTAAAAAAATGCACTCTATTTCAAATATTCTACCCTTGTAGCCCTTTGAGAGATGGATAGACTTTGCTACAATTTATCACATCTACAGCAAGGCTCTGCACACACTCATAATAAATAAACATCCCTAATTTAATTCAATGGCAATGAGAATTGGTAATGGCATCCACTGCAAAGAATGTAAATAAAGTCAGGTTCAAAAGAAAAGAAAATCCAAATTAACTAGAGTCGTAAGAAGGGCAGCTTTCCTTACAGTCACACGGTACAAAGAGTGGCTGTGAATATAAAGTAGTTGCATGAAGAACTTTGTAGCTCAAGATGATAGTGTGTCAGCTTTATGAATGAAGAAAAAAGGGACCTGCAGGGGGTTCTCTGCAAGACAGGCTCCCTCTTCCCATCAAGCCATTTTCATAGATCTAAGCCACCTTTATGCCCTTAGGGGGGAAAAAACCTCCTTAGTCTTCTTACAGGATTTCTCTGATGCAAGCTTGGGGAATTGGGTCTGAAATCTATTAGTAAGTGCTTAGAAATCACATCCAGAAAAGCTTGCAGATGGAAATAGAGAGGATATGTGGCTTTTTTCTCCCAAATCCTCTCTTGGTTTATTCCTGATGTTAAGCATTCTGTACCCAGAAAACTAGGCATATGAAAGAAAGCTTGAAAATCCTTTGTGAATTACAAAATCTGATAAACAAATATAGGCTTCTCTGTGGCTGAATACAAATGTGGATGCATGCTATTTGATATTTGATAATGTTTGATTAAAATATTAATCAAATGTTGCTTTAAGTCTGGTTTAGATCCCAACCAAGTTGGAATCTGGTTTAGAATCTTGGTTTAGAATCTAACCAAGTTAACAACTAAATATTGCATGTATAAATCTAAGGTGTATAAATCTTATTAAATTGATATGCGATTAAATGAATTTTGGGATTACAACTAACTTTCCTAACTTCTTTCTTGGAAATATTCAAATATTACTTCTTAAATTGGAAAATTGTTGTTACTAAGTTTGGATTAAGTAGGATCTTAAACTAACTTCAAGTCATGGGATAGGATAAAGACCTATTCAAAATCTAATGTATTTTATGTATATTGATGGCTTGTCTGTGAAAAATACTATCCAATCTGACAATAATTAAACAATTTACAAATGCAATTTGCAACATAGAAAAATAGAACAATGCAACAGCTATTAAAATATGTTAATATTAATGGACTAATTAAAACAGCAAGTGAAATGTAATACTGAATGGCTTCCTAAAAAAGGAAAGGCTTCATTAACTTCTGAAAGCAATAATGGAAGATGGGCCTCCAAAAAAACCCTTCTTCTTAAACTATCAGTGACATATTTCAAATTATTGGGACAAAGAAGGGGATTTCTAAGGAATATCTTGTTAAACAGGCCAGCTGACTTGTAAGGTAGCAGGTGGTTCTTCAAATAACCATACCCTCGATCATTTAGAGCAGGGACGTCAAACTTGTGGCCCACAGACCAGATGTGTCACGTGTTGGCCCTGTCCCTGCCCAGTTTAGCGAAGGGGGAAAAAGTTCTGATATGTCACATGACACTGTGACGACACAAGTTTGACACCCCCGATTTAGAGTTTTATAAGCAACCAATGAAACAAAGCAAAGAAATTCTCCTTCCCATCCGTAATCATTCAGTTTGTGCTTTCAAACGTTCTTCCAAAGGAGGGGAGAACATCAGCAAAATTCCAAAGGATGAAGTGCTATTTCCTTTACTTACTTACTTACTTACTTACATACATACATACATACATACATACATACATACATACTTATTTATTTATTTATTTATTTATTTATTTATTTATTTATTTAATTTATATGCCGCCCCTCTCCCGAAAGACTCGGGGCAGTTCACAAAGGTTAAAAACAGTAGAGAGTCATACAGAATATAAAATTAACATTAAACAATTTAGAAAATGGATGAAAAGAAAAACAAAGAAAAATAAAAATAAAAAAAGAAATAAAGAACCCAAGTCCCATCATCCAAGCAGTTCATAGCCATGTTTTCAGGTCCCAGCGGAAGGAGCGGAGATCAGGGGCAGTCTGGAGGTCGGTGGGTAGCCTATTCCAGAGGGTTGGTGCACCCACAGAGAACGCCCTTGCCCCGGATACCACCAACCGACATTGTCTGGACGATGGCACCCTGAGGAGGGCAGCCCTATGCGAGTGCACAGGGCTGTGGGATGAAGGCAGAAGGTGGTTCTGCAAGTACCCTGGGCCGATACCATGTAAGGCTTTGTAGGTAAGTACCAGCACCTTGAAGTTATGGGATGGATAAGTGTAACATATATGTTTGTCATGGCTTCAATTGTATAAGCATCTCAACCTTTAAACATCTCATACCTCAATTTAAACCCAAAGGATGACATCATAAGAAGCTCCTTTCATGGGGCTTTTTCAATAGCAACACTATTAAAACTGATAAAAAAAGTCCTTTCCTTTAGGAATTGTTGATGAATTTCTCCTCTCCCTGGAGGTGGTCCAAAAATTGTCCATCCAATTGCTATGTCAACACACCTGACAGAGAATTGATGAAGGCCATTTGTGCTTGTCTGTACTTTGAATTATACAAAAAAAAAAATATTGGAAGCTCACCAAGCAGTCCAACAAGGGAATCCCAGACTTACTGTATACAGTTTCTGTCAACAACAAGAAGCCTGTAATATTGCTGATGAAGTGAATTTTCTGAATACCCTTTAGCGATTATATAGAGTACTTTGCAAAAATTAATGTGATACATAATTTTTAAAAAACATTGATCATCCATCTGAAATCTGGATTTTCCAGATATGAGAATAGCTGATATCCTAATTTTAGTAGCACAAGGACACATTTGACTGCCACTGAGATTTGTTCTTTCAAAGGACTGTATGTAACATGTAACAGTAACAGATTTGGAAGGGACCTTGTCCAACCCCCTGCTCGTGCAGGAGACCTATACCAAGGATTCGAACCAATAAACTGCCGACCTTTCTGATCAACAAGCTCAGTGTCTTAGCCACTGAGCCACCTAGTCAGGTTATATTCCACTAAGAGCTGATTGTCAGAACTGAATCCATAAAACTCAATTATTAGAGAAAGCAAACTATTCCAGAAGCTCAGAGAACACATTATCAAAACATTTTTAAAGAGACAGCCACAAATTTAACACAACTGAAAACAATCACTGTGGTTAACTACAATACTTTGAATTTAGCTTGCAGTAATATGCATCTCATACATACTGTTTACATGCATGCAAATGTGATGTGCTAAATTGGGACCATTCATTTGCATTAATTATAACAGGTGTGTCTCTCTCTTGCTCTTTCTCTCTCTCTTTCCTTTTCACCAATCTTTCTCCTTCATTATATCCCACATCTCTGAAAAAAAACTGATTTAGGGTCATAATAAGGAAATGTTATATTTCTTTCTTTTCCAAAACCAGAACTGACACTAATAACTAATAACATCATAATGAGCATTGTCATCTTCAGGCTTTGAAAAGCTTTTAGAAAATATGCTTTCAGTTTTGTTGTACTCGTCTTTCCCCCTTTTCCATTTTGAGAGCACCCAAAATCTCTTTGGTTGCCTATTTACTAGGTCTAATGACTTATACTGCTCAGACAAGAAGCATGACAAACAGAATTTAAACAGCATCTTATTCTTTATTACTTTGTTAGTAGAGAAATATAACTAAGATGTTTCAGGGTTTGTCCATCTCTTAGCATATTGTCTTGGCAGATCTCTAGAAATAAAGCCATTTTGTTAGCATAAGTAAAAGTTCCCCTCTCACATATGTGCTAGTCATTCCCGACTCTAGGGGCAGTGCTGATCTCCGTTTCAAAGCTGAAGAGCCAGCGCTCGTCCAAAGACTTCTCCATGGTCATGTGGCCAGCATGGCTAAATCCCAAAGTGGTCCCTATTTTTCTACTTGCATTTTTTACACGCTTTCGAACTGCTAGATTGGCAGAAGCTGGGACAAGTAACTCACCCGATTACATGGCACTAGAGATTCTAACTGCTGAACTGCCGACCTTTTAATCGACAAGCTCAGTGTTTTAGCCACTGAGCTACCGTGTCCCTTTTAGCATAATATATATGCTAACAGAGATCTCCTCTGTTATTAAAAGTGTTTAAATTAAAACCAACTGTTGCTATTATTGCTAGCTAACCTTAGTATTATGAAGAATAACCTATTGTATACTTCCAATTATCATCTCCATGAAAGATTATCTACACCCATAGAGAGTGAAGCTGACCACACCCTTGCCACAAACCAAGAGAAAATAGTAGCTTCTCTGCTACCAATAGCTTGTATTCAGCCATACTGCTGGGAATTAGAATGCAGTACTGTAGGGCTAACTCACTGCTCACTCTAGGAGTTCGATTCTGAGCGGCTAAAGTTTGATTCAGCCTTCCATCTTTCTGAGGTGGGTAAAATGAGGACCCAGATTATTGGGGGCAATATGCTGACTCTGTAAACCACTTAGAGTGATCTGTAAAGCTCTGTGAAGTGGTATATAAGTCTAAGTACTATTGCTATCCTTCTTAAAGTTGCTAAGTTTAAAAAACACTGCATTCACTCCAGGGGTGGGTTCTACTTACCTTTACTACTGGTTCTCTTCATGCACGCGCTTTGCGTGTGATCGGCGCGTGTGTGCTTGCTTTGCTCGCACACTTGATGAACGCGTGCTCCGTGCATGCACATTTACTACCCTACTTTGAAAAAAAAACTTGAAACAAGCACTCTGCGCATGCGCAGAGCAGAAAACTGTAAGTACGGGCACACGGGTGGGCCCAGCTCCCGGCCACAGAGAATCGGTTCGGTGACGTCACACCATCATTGCTACCGGATCGCGCGAACCGGGCCGAACCGGGAGCAACCCACCACTGATTCACTCAATGATAATATTCCATTAAAAACAAGTTTCTATCCCTTAGTGCTTTTAAAAAAAGGCTTGGGCATACATAGGAAATTGTGGACGCTTCTCAGATGTGCTTTAAAAAAAGCAGAGTGGGTGGCAAAATAGCAATGTGTTGCATAATGCTCAGTGCAAATTAGATTTTCTTTATCTAAGACTTTTCTAGCAGTACCACCACCATCACCATTCCAGTAAAATTAGCAATAATAATGTGCTAACTAAGTAAAAAAAAAAAATAAAGGCTTCCCTCTCCATTCAGTCTGACTTTAGGGCGCAATACTCATCTACATTTCTTGGCCTCGGGAGCCAGAGTTGTCAGAAGACATTTTCCGTGGTCCTGTGGCCAACATGATTATATGCCAAAGGTGCACGGAGCACTGTTTGCAAGTTTTCAAACTGCTAGATGGGCCGGAACTGGGGCAGGAATGCAAGCTGCCCCTGTTGCAAGGTGCTATTAGCTCCAGCTGACAAGCAGAGCATCTTTAACCCCTGATCCATTGTGCCCTATTAAATAAGCAGCATTTTGCCATCTTTGTTAAAGCAATACTGTACAGTTAAAGGAATACCATCTAGTAGGAGTTTTTAAAAACCAGCATGTTAAGCCTAAAACCTTGCTTAAAAGCAGCACCATGGAAGAATAAAAATGCAATTGTATAAGCATACTGTGATTTATAAAGCCAGCTTTGCTGCATTTGGTTATTAAGATTGGATAGAGGTACTAAAGTGATAAAGGAGAATATTTAGAGGTAGTAACCTTTTCAGTTCTGTGCAGATAGCACAGCTAACACAATATTCCTGACCATGCTTTCAACTTTTACTAAAGTGGTCCAGAGTGCCCCATTATCTTGCCAAAGCCACGCAGTTTGGACTTTTGGTTTCTTTTACTGTTTTCATTTTAGAACCACAGAGCAGTTCTTCTTGATCTGTAGCTCCATCTGCTGTTTCAGCCAGGTCTTTCTCACCACTATGAATATTTCTTCAGAAGAAAGGTTGTCATTGGAACCTGAAAGTCAAATATAGCTGCCTCTGATCTGGGGAATCCAGGTGTGTAGGAATAAGTTCAGACTTTAAGCCAGTGAAGCCAGTGACCATCCTGTAGGATGGTAGATATAATCCACAAGTCTAGGAACTGTACATTGTCACAGGAAAGCTAACTGAAAAAGGATATAATGAATGTTGTACTCATGTGAATGTTCGTTCTCGGTGTGCTGCATAAGAGTCTAAGAAATGGGTGTTGCTCCTTTCCTATTGGCCAGAGACTGAGCAAATTTGCTTGGATACGCCTCCTCCTTCCCTCTGTATCCCAGTTTATTGACGAGGTCCTGGATCCTGAGAAGACGAAAGCTGAAAGCTGAAAGCCAAAATTACTCCCCTGGGACCCTGGACCTAAAGTAACAATAGGGAGGGATTGGACTCTCATGCACCACACCAAGAATGAACGTTCACGTGAGTACAACATTCATTCTCCTGTGCGCTGCTTAGAGAGTCCAAGCAATGGGATATACCCAAGCTAAGTATCCCTAGGCGGGCAACTGCAGAGTCCAGGGTCCCCGCAGTTGGAAGGACCTGTTGCAATACTCTGCAGCCGAAGGCCACCTCCGCCAATGCAAACTTGTCTATTTGTAATTCCATATAAAGGGGGAAGGGGAAGCCTAGGTGGTGGCTCTGCAGATATCGAAAATGAAGGCATGGGTGGCCCAGGCTGCGGACGTTGCAGCGCCTCTCATTGAATGAACTGTGACGCGGTTAGGTCTAGGCCCTGAGCAAAGATCCTAGGCCAGTGAAGTGCAGGATGTGAGGCAACACACAATCGTGGACGGAGAAACCTTTTGGCTCATAGAACGGGGCTGAAATGAGATGAAGAGGGCCCCTGTTTTCCAGATGCGAGCTGTATGCTTAATGTAAGCCCATAGGGCCCTTTGGACCTCCAGCGAATGCCACCTTCGTTCTGAAGTGTGTTTAGGGTGAGGGCAAAAGTCGGCAAGGTGACTTCCTGGGCCCTATAAAACCAGCTGTTGACCTTAGGAAAGAAATGTCAGATCGAGATGTAGGATGACCCAATCAGGGTGCAAAATACAGAGTCCCTGTTGATGGAGAGAGCCGCCCTTTCGGATATTTGTCATGCTGAGTTGATAGCGACGAGGAATGCCACTTCGATGGTTAATAGTTTTAGAGTGAAGGATAATAATGGGTCGAATGGAGGATCTGTGAGAGTCTGCAGGACTAGATTCAGATCCCAAGGGGGACATCTGTGAACTGGAGGGGGGCGCAAGTTGGAAGCTTCTTTTTTGAAAACTGCGAATGTGAGGGTGCTGTGAAGAATATTCGCACCAATGCCAGGTATAATTATGGCTGAGGAGGCAGTTTGGCATCGTGATAGTGGCTAGTCCTTGTCGAGCCCCTCTTGAAGAAAGTCCAAAACTTGTGGAACTGATATAGAAGAGGGAAATACGTCATGGTGGGAGCACCAGCGCTGAAAGGCGAGCCATGTGGTGTCGCAAATATGAGTGGTCAACGGATGATGTGACACCAAGATGGTGTCGATGACCTGAGCCGACAGGTGGCCTCACTCTAGGAGCTCCCTTCCACATGCCAAATGGCCAACTGACACCCTTAGGGCTCCGGGTGGGCAATGGCCCCTTGACGGAATGACACTTGGTGCAGGGGAATTTTCCACGCATGGACGAATCACCAGGTCTGCAGACCAGGTCCGACCTGGCCAGTGTGGGGCTACTAGGAGGACTTCCGCTGTTTCCGCTAGGCACTCTTGGGATCAGAGGGATTGTGGAAAAGGCATAATGTAGGCCTGGAGGCCATTTGCAGCATAGAGCGTTTGTGTCCTTGGCTATGGAAGTTTAGTACTTGGAGAAAAAAGCGGGTAAGATGCGTATTTTCCGGAGTGGCGAATA
>JANHFM010001829.1:147780-170493 GCA_032468115.1 Grayia smithii | reverse complement strand
CTTGGAGAAAAAAGCGGGTAAGATGCGTATTTTCCGGAGTGGCGAATAGATCCATCTGAGTTAGACCGAGTTTGGCTGGCAGCTGGCGGAACAGAGCTGGATGCAAATGCCACTGAGATGGATCTATGGTCTCTCTGCTCAGCCAGATCGCTTGAGTGTTGGAGACCCCCGAGATGTGCTCCCCCCAACTGGATAGCAGATGTCGGTCTGTCCAAACCCCATGGCCTTCGCCTCTCGCATGAGATCTAGTGCCTCCTTGATGGTTTACATGTGCTGGTCGTAACGATGTCCATCAGAAGCAGGACTGTCCTTTGGGAGGTCTGCCAGAGACCAGTGGCCCTGTGCTACCTGGTCCAGCAAGTGGGCTCCCCAGCCCAGGAGGCTGGCATCCGTGGTCAGGATCACACGGTTGGGTTCTTTCTCCATGGCTATCAAGTTCCACCATGACAGGGATCTGAGAACCTATGGAGGAACAGTGATTACTGTCTTGGCGTTGCTGAGGCCAGCTCTTGGGCTGCTCAGAAGCAGCCATTGGAGCTGTCGAAAATGGGGCCCCACCCATGGACCAATGGCCAGACAGGAAGCCCTCTGGCTGAGAAGTGCGAAAAGTAACAGCAGCGGTACTCACAAGTTCTGACCTGCCTTACCGTGGCTCTGACATTGTGGAGATGCTCCGGAGAAGAAACACCTGGCAAGATAAAGTATACATCCGGGCTCCTAGGTGCATCTGTTTGTGGGTTGGGTGCAACTGGTTCCTTTCCAGGTTGATGGTGAGTCCATGCTCCTGGAGAGCCTAAAGAATCAGCTGGAGATTTAATGGTGCCTGCGGGGGCATGGTTGACTGGACGAGAATATCATCTATGTAGCACTGGATACTCACTGGGATGGTGCGTAGGTAAGCTGCTACCACCTTCAGGATTGTTGTGAATGTCCTCAAAGCAGAGGACAGGCCAAAGGGTAGGGCCCTGTACTGGTAATGGAATCCTGCGTAACAGAAACAAAAGAATCATCTGTGCACGGGCCCGATGAGTATTTGTGGGTATGCTTCCCATAGGTTTATTGAGGATAACAGATTTCCTTGCCTGATGCTGCTCAGAGTGCTGTTCAGTGAGTGCATTTTGAAGTGGCAATATTAGATATTCCTGTTGAGTTGTTTTAGGTCGAATATGGCCCTGGTGCCACCCGACCACTTTTGAACCAAGATTGAGTAGAACCCGGACTCCTGATGCTGAGGAGGTACCGGTTCTGTTGCTCGTATGGAAGGGAGATGTTGAATTTCTATCAGCGCCCTCTTGGAGACATTTCAGGACACTGCACTATGAATAAATTGACTCGGAGGGTCTGACCTGAACTCCAGAGAAGGACCTAGAGTCAGTGTCTGTAATGCCCCTGCCTCGATGATCGTGCGGCACCAATGCTCGGCGAAGGAGGACAGCCTTCTGTTGATGTGTTCCGAATCATGGCAATTATATGGATTGACGGAAAGGTCGAGAGCCGGAACCACGAAAGGGGCATCTAGACTGGGCCCTGCCTCGATCTCTGGTAGAGAATCATTCCTGCAGTCGGAGGACTGTTGAAAAGTCCTATGATATGTGGGAGGTTGAAGGCCCAGTTCATATGAACGAAAGGGCTGCCTGTGGTAGGGGAATGATGGCCTGCGCTCAGCCCTTCTGTGGGTAGAAGGTAGAAACTTCCTTCTACTAGGACTGGTTCTAAAAACTTCTCCGAAGAGAGAGCCACCTTTGAAGGGGGCGGCTGCTAACCTCCATTTTGATTTCATATCTGCCTGCCAGTGACAGACATAATAGGCGGCGTGAGGTGATGTTGGCGCCAAGGCCCAGGAGGTGAATTTGGCTGAATTGAGGGTGGTGTCTGTGGAAAATTCAGTAACCGCTATCAATTTGTTGATGTCCTGAAGTAATCGAACATCTTCTGGTGGGGCCCTCGCTTGCATCTGTCTTAGCCAGATTAGAGAAGTGTGGTTAAAGAAGGAGGTCACTATGGCAGATCGAATGGCCCAAGCAGTGGCCTGGTGGGTCTTGCGAGCTGACAGATCTGCCTGCCTATCCTCAGCCTTCAGCCCCTCTGGTGAATCCGCTGGAAGGAGTGAGGAAGTGGCTATACTGGTTGGAGGAACATCTACAGCAGGTAAGGCTAGGAGGTCCTCAATCTCCTGTTCCAAGGTGTATAGTTTCTTATCCATGCCACTGGGAGAGGACACGGAACCATGTTTGGTCCACTGCCTCTGCATAGTTTCAACAAAGAGCTTGGGTGCTGGAATGGCGTCCTGCTCTGTGACTGGTTCTGTGAATAGGAACCTGTTGAGATCCTGAGGGTCCGAGGATCCCTCAGTTTGTCTCATGCGAGCCCCCATGTTGGCTGTATTCTTAGCCTTGAACAGAAGGGTTTTGAATAAGTCATGTCTTAATAAGCCCGATACCTGGGATTTGTCTGGAACGAATCCCTCATCCTCAGAAAGAATGGAAATGGTATTTTTCCTCATCCAGTACCCGATATGAATCACTAAGCTGAGAATGAGAATCAGACAGGTTATCTGTCATATATTCTTTCTCCAGATACTCTCCGGTTGACTAGGCCTCGGGTCAGAACAACTCCCTGTGAGTAGGGTCCTGATGCTTCTTTGAGCAAGAGCAGCAGCGATGCTCCATTGAATAGTGTGAGATATATATCGCACATCGCCTGTGAGAATTGAGGGGGATATTCCTCCGGTGTGCAGAGCCCAGCCGCAGTAGGAGTAAAGGTGGCCGAAGGCCTTGGCCTTTTACAGCTATGAGATGCCTCCTGTTCCTGGCTGGACAGTATTGGGATTGGCTGTGCTACTGCCTCCCTGATTTCCTCTTCTTCCATAGTTATGTTGGGAGACCAACCTGCGAGATTGGGCTGATGTACCTGCACTACCGTTTCAATCTGATTGGTGTCTGGAATGGCAGAGGTAGCAGGGTGGGCCTCAAGTTTCCTTTGGGCCCTGGCGAATTGTTTTTCTATTGCCCTCTGTCTTCTTAGTGCATCCTTTTCTGCAGCTGAGGAAGAGAGGACCTGTGGAGATGCCTTGGACCCGGAAGAGGTACCTTTGGCCCTGTTTTCCCTTCTTTTGGAGGATTGGGTCTCAGATGGACTGGCCTCCTTGATTGGGAAGGAAGAGGCCTGTGATGGAGAGCCACAGCGTTCCTCCTTGATTAGACAGAAGATAATGTGGATGTTAAAGTGCCAAGCCAGCTAGCGCTGCGGGGAGGGGGCAATAAATGGTGCTAGGCCAACACTACAACCTGTGTGCACCAGTATCCTCCACAAGTATTGGGGGGAATAGGCCACTGGCACCATGGGGCACGATCCGCTCCCCAGACGGCCTAGAGCCAGCACCACAGCTCTTTTGCGACCCAGGGGTTCACTCACGGTTTAGACATCCAGCTGAGTGATTCCACGTCCTGCCTGTTGAAGGTGGCAACTGTAGAGCTACTGAGAGACCTCCAGTGGATACAGGCCTCCTCTGGAGAAGTTAGGCTGCTGCAAGGCAAAAGACAAGGCCCAAGTGAGTAATCAAAAATGGCGACCACCAGTTCATGCCAAAAAGCGGCGCCTGACAGCTTGCCAGGCCTACCAAGGGGGAGTGGCCTCCCTGGGACTGGGGATCATGGATCGGGGCCTCAGCAGTTGGATTCTAGTGGCAGGGAGCCCTCTGCCACTCCCAGAGCTTCCCGTGGCTCCACGGCTTCAAGCGGTGAAAAGGAGAGGCCTGTGCAAAGCACAGGCCAACTGGAAGATCGGGCTGCAGATAAGGGAAAAGAACGATGGGGAATCTCCCTCACCATCTCCGCAGCTCCTCAGAATGCAAAAAAACCCAAAATCCAGGCTGAATCGGGATTCCTCGCGGCCGTCAATCAGCTGTAGAATGGCCACTGCAGCTTGAAATGATGGCGAAAAGCCCCCTCCCCTGCCGAGCCAGGACCGAGGAAAAACAAGGGAAATCCCTTGCTGTCCTGGAATTAAAAATAAGTCTGTAGGCTGAAAGAAAAGGGTAAAAGAGAAGAATTTGGAAAAAAAATTAAAGCCAATTGATTAGTGATCTAAGCAATGGAGCTAACTAAAGCAAGTCTCTCTAGGCCGGACTGAGCAAATAAACTGGGATACAGAGGGAAGGAGGAGGTGTATCTAAGCAAATTTGCTCAGTCTCTGGACAATAGGAAAGGAGCAACACACATTGCTTGGACTCTCTAAGCAGCGCACAGGAGAACCAGCAATTCTGCTATAATAAGAGGCAAGTAACCAACTGTACGCATGCTAAAATGTATTTTGCTTGGTTTGTATTTTCCTCTGCATGTTGTGTGAATCCATCCACCTTGCTTTAGGGTGGAAACCAACAATGAAGACAGATAATGATGACAGTCTATCATCATGGCTTTGCATATTTGTTCATTATTTTTTTTCAAAGTATAACTTTTTACGGAACATTTTTGTTATCATGACAACGTACAAAAAGAAAGAACATTTTGTCCTCAAAAATGAATATTTTGCTTTAAGGAAATGTGCAATTTATATAATAGCAGGATTATATGCATTACATCAGTTCAGAAAAAAAGCCAATTAGATCTTTAAAAAAAAAAACCAGAAAAGAGAAGCAAAGGCATTATTGGTCTCTCTGAAAAACTTTTCATCTTACTTCCCAGTGTCACATGGGCATGTTTAGCTATAAATTTCAGTTAATGATCATGTACAGGACACTAATTTTAAATCCCACTGACCAGTTTATATTAGGCTTACCATGTCTTCTGAATCCTTAAGAGATACTACTAAGATATCACGTCTTTAATCCATACATTGCATGAATTCACTTAATTATTCAGCACTCCAGTTAAAGGTATGGGAAATATGGGGAAATAAAAACACTATCTTGCAAACATCCTGAGGTTTATAATCAAGCATGTCATTTGAATACTGGATCTTATCTCCCAAAAATGCAATTCAATAATGAGAAAAATAAGATCCTACACATCAGCAAGAAAAATCAAATGCGCAGGTATAGAATGGCTGGTTCCTGGCTCACCAGTAGTAGCTGTGAGAGGGATCTAAGTATCTTACTAGATCACCACTTAAGTATGGCCCAGCAGTGTTCTGCATTTGTCAACAGAGTTAATGAAATCCCAGGTTGTATCAACAGTGGGATAGTTTACCACTTTAAAGTGGTAATACCACACTTGGAATACTACATCAAGTTCCTGTCACCACAATACAAAAATGTGTAGAGACCCTAGAAAAAGTCGAGAGAAGAGCAACAACAGATGATATGGGATCTGGAAGATAGGCCATATGATGGACAATTGAGGGAATTTAAGTATGTATAGTTTAACTTGGGGTGATAGGATAGCAGTCTTCTAGTACTTGAGGGGTTGTCACAGAGAAGAGGCAGTCAACCTACTCTCCAAAGCACTTGAGGACAGGAAAAGAAGTAACAGATCATTAAACAGATATCCAGCCAAGAACTATGGAGAAATTTCCTGACAAAGAGAACAACTAATCAGTGGAATGGCTTGCCTCCAGAATGGGGTGCTCCATCACTGGAGATTTTCAATGGAGACAAACATCCATTTGTCTAGAATGATAAAGAATCTCCTCTTAAGCAGGCAGTTGGCTAGAAGTTCTCCAAGGTCCCTTCCAATTCTATTATTCTATGCTCTATGTATTTCTTTGCTTTTGTTCCAACTATGGGAGGGCTTCTAAGGTTAGTAATATTGGGTTCATGCTTTTTAAAATCAACTCTTCCTTTCAAATAATCAATAAAAGATGAAGAAATTCTGACCATATTACAACAGCTACTAAATCACAACTACACCATTATTGGTTATTACAGCATCAATGCACCACTAAAAATTGGTTCTTTCGCTTCTTTTTCTCCAGTTTCTCCTTCTCTTCTGTCTTTATTGACTCTTAAGTTACAGAAAGATACAATCATACAAATATATTTAAGAGCATGGATTCTTAGTAATAAAAATTCCACCATGGCCATATCTAAGCATATATTATATTGGATTGTTTATTTTTATGCTTGTTTCTCGATTTCTTCAACTTAAGATTCTTCCATCTTACAAAAACACAACATAAATTCTGATTCTACTCTTCATCTTGGAGATATATAGATCCCGTTTGTTAGTTATTGCACAGACCAGAAGAGTTATACAGAGCACTAAAATCTACTCAGAATCTATGGGAAATCATATAACCATTTATTGCTTCATTCCAGTTATGAGACTTATATTCTACATTTCCTCTAAAAGATTAAAGCTATGTGTGTGTGTATATGTGTGTGTAGGTAGGTAGTAGATAGATAGATAAACATTGATATGATTATTTTCAGACCTACCTTTGCTGTCTGAAAAACATGAACAAATGAAAAGTTTATTTCCCAGGATCATCCATATCTAGGTAAAATTCCACAGAGTTGAAGTCATTTTAGACAATTTGAAATTTCATGGGTAGACTCCAGAGAAGGTCTGAAGCTAGATGACAATCCTAACACACACATCCCGTGAGATTACATTCAGAAACATTCTCTAGAGTTATGGGCTGGATTTTAAATGAAAAGATATCTTTCCTAGTGAGATATCTTTGATTTTAGCTTAGTGTAAATATACAGAATTAACCCAGACATGATTCTAAAGCTATGGTTTGTATCATAATTTGTGAATCCAATCAATTGTAGTTTATTCAATATTGTTAAACAAGATATAGCTTGGTATGTAACCTATAACCCAATAAACTTTAACTTTTCTTAAATTGAATCTACTGCTTTTGAAGATATATCAGATTTTGACGGACATCTAGCTCAGAATTTAGATTACTTGAAAATTAAAAAAAAGACCCTTCAAGGTGAATCAGTCCCACTTGTGTCACTCCCAGCAATTATTAGCCCAAGCAGCAACTAAAAGGATTTCATTATAATAATCCCAAGTGGTCTCTCTCAACCAAGTTCACAGTTTCAGTTTGTTACTCCATTCCTTACTATAAACTCTTCCTCAAAATTGATGAGTCCCAGCAGGATTAGGACTGGAGTCAAACAGAATTGTGGGATAGATCTTCAAGGGAGACATTTTAAACTAAATACTTTATCCAAAGTGAAGCAGGAAGAAATGTCAGAGGGATGTTGCAAATTGTAAGATAACTAGACAGGCAGAAAAATATGCATTAACCTTGGAAAGCCACCCAAATAAGAACAAACTAATGTTAGTCAAAGCCAAGAAACTCAGTGATATGGGAGATCATTCACATATTTTGAAAACTTAAAAGCACAGCCATAGACAGGGTAGAAGTAAATGAAGTTGGGGTTCTGAGAGAAGGAATTTAATCATTTCTTTTAACTTCACTTCCTAATGAATTGTCCCCTACTTGATATTTTCCACCCAGAAGAATTTTCATAAAATCTCCCACGTGGTGCTTGCATGTTTTTCCAATCATAAATAATTAAAGCACTGAATGTTTGTCAAGGAATATTCTTGAAAATAACTAGGGAAGTGGGGGGGATATGTAGGAAAAAACCAAAATGAAACAGCAATGTGATTCTGAACTAATGTAGACCTCTCCCCTCATGCTCCCACTGTCTTTATTTTCCCCCCTTAAATATAAGGAAGGCAGAAATGGGACAACTGAGGCAAAACAGTCAAAAAGTAGCAGTATATCACTTCTTTCATCCTGAAGTCAAAACATAGAGATGCATGGATGTCAGTCTGTGTAAGCCTTTTGCAGTAGCCCAGAGAAAAAAACCCAACAAATGAGTATTAACATAACTTTTATTGTATGGTTACAATGAAATGATATTGCAAATCTGAAAGCATTTCTCCCCTCCCTTGACTTTCCAAGCTAGAGAACTAGTGAGGATCTCTTCTGAGATACTTTTTCCACCCTTGTTTCTTCTTCTTCTGATATCTCTTGTCTGACTGTCTTCCTCCTCTCTTCCAAGGTTATTCTGAAAGTCCAATCCAATGCATATATCAGGAGATTCATACTTTGAATAATGAAAGATCTTGAGAGTCCCAGCTTGTGTAATTTTGAGAGGAACTCTTGGGATCTTAACAATCCACCCAAATGTATGATGTCCACCCACTTGAAAATCAAACAGCAGTTTGGCTCTTGTAACTCACAAAGATTAGAAGAATTGTCCTTTAACAAAAGGTACTTATCTAGATGTTTTAAAATACTACCATATTTTCTGTATTGATCTTTGGATTTGAAAATATGTTCTCACATTGATCTTAACATCAAATGATGCTCAGTCGTAATATGTGCACACCCATAACAACTTACTCTGATGGCTATATATTATTTCCATTATTAGAGGCACTATGTCACTCAAACCAGTTGCTAGGAAACATGAGCAGAAAAGTGCTATTGCACTATTATTTTTAAAGCTTTCCAACGATATCACTACTGTGGAAATAGAATTAGATATCCCTGAGATCAAATTCAGAACATCTTTCTTATACTCTGAGGTATTCCTAGCTTTTATTCAATAGGTTTTCTGAGGCTGAAGGTAACTTTGAACACCCTATATCTTACAAAAATGTCTTCTTTACCAATGTCTTTAAAAATAAATACAAATGCCATGTACTCCAATTAAGCCTAACAAATAATAATGTAAATAGAACACTAAAGAATAGCAAACCATCCATTTTAAAAATATTAGTATTCTAGTCTTCAAATATGTTTATTTATTTGCCACATGCACTCATTATTATTTATCATTATTAGCTAGGAGACCACAATGCTATTGTAGAGAAGTAGTTAGGCTGCCAACTTACCAGCTCTGTTGTGGAACATGTCTGTGTGCTTCCCAAGGTGTGCCAAAGGAGGTAAGCTGGCTTTGCACCAGAAAAAAAGATGAGCAGCTTTTTCTGGTCCCCTCCCTTCCTAGGTCTCCTCCCTTCCTGGAGCCACCTTGTAAATGGGCCTCGCAACTGGGAAGGTTCAGATCCAGCAGAAATCTAATTGCCTGCACAGAGCACAAACTTGCCTTCCCACCGAACTAATACTTATTTATCTACTCACATAAAAAATGCTTTCAAACTATTAGGTAGAAAGCAGCTGAGGCAAGTGATGGGAGTTCACTCTGACACACAATGCTAGAATTTGAACCACTGAAGCAGGGGCCATCTTCAGTCTCATTAAGATTATTCAGCCACAGTGCCTCTACATGCACTCATAAGCCTTATGAAGGCAGTATAAGCAGCCCTTTGGCTGACCTGTGCTGTAACTTTTTCCAGAAATTGTCCTACTCTTTCTTCCGTCATTTTAATGGTTTTCTCCATCTTCCAAAAAGCAAAGCAAAACTCCTTCTACATTGAATTTCTGCAATAGTCTCAGAATATACATTGAATAAAGTTATGTGTACATGAAGATCATTACAGAAAACATATGTACAATTTTGTTACAGATAAATTTTGTTCCTAATTTCTTAAATAGAATGTTTATACTTGAACCCAAATGTCAGTAATTTTATTTATATTTATTTGTTAGATATCTATCTTCCAAGAGCTCTAGGCAGCTTACATGGGGATCTCCCTTTATTTTGTCCCCATAAAGGCAACTCTGTGAGGTAGATCGATTTGAGAGAGAGCAACTAGCCCAAGGTGATCCTTTGAGGTCTGAAGACAAAAGTGAAGTTAATTCCCATGCTGCAGTAACCCATTTAGTTAGAGTCATCACCTGATCTGTAAACTAGATCAATTTTCTTTAACCCTCTATTTGCAATTCCCAAAATTTTTAGAAATTGAAATCAATTTATTTGAATGATATTCAGATTGCAAAAGGCTGATTTAAAGAATGACTCTTTTACGGCTTCATCTGAGCCTCACCCATACAAGAATTTGAGCTTCAGAAATTACCATAGTTTTTTTAAGACTACAAACAGAAATGGAGCCACAAGGTAGTCAGGTTGAATCATCTTTTAAAATAATCAGTGGGCCACAGCTACTTGATGGAACAATACTGAAGGTAAATTCAATTGGCAAACTGCAGTGCGCTCTCCATGGTCCTTTAGTCACTTGGGCTTTCCTTGACTATCCACAGTGGTTTCCAACTTTTCCGATTCCACAGACTAGTTGTGGCAATGGGAGCAGTGACAGGGGAGATGATGCTCATGCAATCTAAATCCTGCCCACGTGCAAATGAAGCTTTGCGTGTTCACCCGCCATTTGTGCATCATGGACCTGTACTGGTCTGTGAAACTTATACCAAACCTCATTGTATATGAACCAATTTTTCTTATGCTGAACCAGGGCAGTTGGCACTGGGCTTAGATAGATGGGAAGGCAGGTCTTACGATAGGTGGGTTTCCTAGCTTTCCAAAGCCTGTTAATCTTAATCCATAAAATATTTTTTTCTCTAGAACACAATCAAACTATAAGTCCTAGAACACAAGCAACTAAGGAAGTAAGTTTGAGATTGTTAAAAGGGCAAAGCAAGTTGTAGAGCTACCTTGGCCTAGAAATTTGAAAAACAGATTATTCCCAAATATAAGTCTTGTAAATCAGTTGTAAATTTTGCCCAAAATGTGTGTGAATCCAGAATAGAATTATCTAATTTAATCTTCTAAATTTAATCTTTCAGTAGCCTAATTTAATCTTAGTTAAACAAGAACATAAAAAGCCAAAAGGATTCTCATTTTTTAAAGATCACTTTGCAGTACATGGATTTGGACATTTAAGAACACAGAGACGAATTGCTGAAAGAGGGAAAATCTCCATAAAGGGAAAAAATATTACTGCTAGAATCATGACAAAAAAGACCCCCCAAAGTTAATTGTAACTGAAGTATCTCCAAATAAAACACATGATAAATGGAATATCTTAAAAAATATCTTAACATTTCACATTTCAGTATTTAGAATCTAGTTTCAAATTTATGATAAACTATTGAGCTAAAGGATTATCTCTGCAGTTCTGACTGCAAAGACCAATTTTTTTTAAGCCTGGAGAACATTGGGGAAATGTGCTTTAGCCCCCAATTTGCTCTTGGCCCATGGTGAGGGAAAAAAAAAAACCTTTGCAACTATTAGCAAAGATATAACAATAGTGTGATTAAAAACCAAACAGATAATAATTGTGGAACATAAGATGTTCCAAATAAAGACTAAAATGATGAAATGGAAACTGGTAAAAATTCTAAAATATAGCTAATACTTCCAATTTGAAAATTTCTGAAATAATTAGTCTCAGTATTTAAAAAAAAAAATTCTGGGAAATCATAATTTCATGAGAGTACTTCAAAATTATTATATATTGACAATGCCTTCATTAAATTATAATATATATTCTCAAAAGTACACTAATCTGAAATATACTTAAATCTGTAATACAGTTAGTCCTCAATTTACAACCACAATTGAGCTGAGCTTGACATTTATGTTGTCAAGTGAGAAATTTATTAAGTGAATGTTGTCGTAGTTTATAACTTTTCTTGCCTTATTTGTTAAGTAAATCACTGCAGTTGTTAAATTAGTAATGCAGTTGTTAAGTGAAATTGGTTTCCCTACTAACTTTGCTTGTCAGAAGGATGTAAAAGGAGATCACATGACCCTGGGACACTGCAACTGTCATAAAAGTGAGTCAGTTTTCAAGCATCCAAATGTAAATCACAGGATCATGGGAATGCTTCAACGGTCATAAGTGTGAAAAATGGTCTTAAGTCACTTATTTCAGTGCCATTGTAACTTCAAATGGTCACTAAATGAACTTTTGTAAGTCAAGGACTACCTGTATATAGATAACTTGTGAAAATGAAGTGACTAGAACCTTAAGCATTGGGTAAAAAAAGCATCATTCCATATCTTGTCAGAAACACATCTCAATAAACTTGGGCCTTAAGGAAACAGGAATGCTGTACATACAAGAAAGCATCCAGATAACATTTCCTGTTTAGTTTGGTCTAGGACAATGTTTCTCAATCTTGGCATGCAGCCTAGGGAATTCTGGGAACTGAGGTCCACACATTTTAAAATTGTCGATAAACACTAGTCTAGGAAAACATTATTTGCAAATCTTTCAGGACTGGATTAAGTCCTATTGTTGTCAATAGAAAAGTAATTTTGTGATAGAGAAAAGCTGCTCTTACCTGATCCCGGATCCTGTCCTGTTGTCCTCGAATTGCTAAGGCATGCTGTGGGTATTTATTCTTTAAGTGGTCCATGAATGCATCCCTCTTGCGTTCCATCTCAGACTTCTGGAGCCCTGTGAGGGCTTCTAGACTCTGGGCAGCAATGACGGTATGGCGACGTTCTGAGGTGTGCACCAACCCTACGTTGGAGAAACGGCGTGTGCCGTTGCCCAGGGTGCGGTATTCCCGTGGATATTCTGCATCATCTGCTGAGATCATGTGGGCGCTAGTCCTCTCAGGATCTACGCAAATTTTGGAGGAGGGAAGGAAAGCAGAGAGGAAGTCAGGGCATCTTTCCACTTATCTCAATAGTAAAGAAAAGGAATCAGGGATGCTTGATGGGAGATGTTTAGTAAGGGTAAGAAGAAGAAAAATCAATCATGGTCTTAAATTGGATTTAAATTAGATCCTCACTCCCAATCCTGGATAGGGCAAGCCAGAAAGAATGCCAACTAGCTGCTCACATGAATTTCATTTTGGTAAGTAACCAACTATGAAACTTTTTATTTTGCATTCTCATTCCAAGATATAGGCAGCTTCTGCACAAAGTCTGCTTTTAAAGTGATGGGCAGATTTTAAGTTTTTGTAGATTTTAAGTTTGGGCCAAAATAGATTAGAAATTGAGGAACAAAGAGTTCATTCCTATCACTTTTGACTCCAAAATGATTTCCAGGAAATTTCTAGGATAAAAGGGAGAAAACATTTGTGGGAATAGGGGCAGAAAAGGCCATCATCCTTGAAAAAGACAAGACAATCACAGCAAGACAAGTACTGGGGGGGTCACAAAGACATCAAAACTGCTCCAAAGGAGCTAAAATTAAAACACAAATGGTCAAAAGACCTTAATAGAGGATGACGGCCCAAGTACCCCTTCTCTGCAAATGAGGTAGGAAGCAGACAAAGACAGACAAATATCCTGAAACAGCAAATACAGAAAGAAAAAACTGAAAGAAAACAAAAACAAAATGCAGATTACTTATAGGAAAGGAGGTTGTAAGGAGTACTACTCTGAAGTAAAGAAATACATAATGTCTTAAAACATGAACACTGGACTTTAGTACCTGCTTCCTCAAAGTGAACAGTTATTCAGCTCTTACGAGAACAGAGCTAGGCCCCCAGACACCCACATTTCTATCCCAAATATTTTTACTCATACCAATGGGGCCCTCCATCCATAAGTCTCATAAACTAGCCAGATATAAAGAATTATCTCACCCGTCATCTCAACTCTCCTGCTGAAATAAACAGTATCTATAATGACAGTAGTAATATGAAAAGATATTGGAGATTTGTAGATAGATGACTGCTTTAGTAACAATGCTATAATGTGGGGAAATGCAAAAGTAAACCATGATTGTATTTTACTAAGAAAACCACACAGATTAAAAAGAGAAAGCAAGAGAGAGAAAATGATTGATGATCTTGTGCTGACTAATGGGCTCCTCAATGTGAATGGCATTCAATATGATAGTGAGGAAGAGCTGAGGTCTTTCAGAATATTAATGGTATTTATGATGCATCTAGATTAAAGCCTTTGGGATGTCTAGTTGATATTGCTTCTATGAAGTTAAAAAATGTGAAGCAATAGAAATAAATTGTGAGCATAAAATATAAGAAAAATGAACATAAAAATAGTCAAGATAATGAAATATAAAGTGAATTGATTACATACTTATATCTTAGGCACCAGCAAATTGGACTGAAATCAGACATTTTCAGTCAGTTCATACTGTTTACTAAGAGCTCAAAAAACCCATTTCTTTCATAGTCAGGAAGGATATTAAAGACAGGACTTGGTCACAATGCAATCAATGACTATTAATAACAGTTAAACTTCATGGACAACCCTTTAATATGATGGTTATCCAGGTTGATGGTCCAATCATTGAAGCTGAAGAAGAGGTTGACAAGTTTTATGGTTAAATTCAATCTGAAATTGACAGAATATGCAAACAAGATGCATTACTTGAGGGTAAAACACTGGCATGACAAGTAGGAAATAGTAAGGAGAAAAATATAGACAGTACGGTCTTAGAAACAGAAATAAAGCAGGGAATGACTTATGAGTTTCTGCCAAGCCAATTATTTCTTCCCTGAGATTATAACTGATTCAAAATATATCAAACAAGGAGGAAAAGAGTTCGCCCAACTTCTAGAAGATACACTAGAATGTAGTCTAGACATGAAGAACACCCAGATGAGCTAATTCTTCTTTACGGTTATAGTAACAGACAGTGGTGAAATCCAAATTTTTTTACTACTGATTCTGTGGATGTGGCTTGGTGGGCAGGGTGTGGTTTGGTGGGCGTGACTTGGTAGGTATGGCAGGGGAAGAATACTGCAAAATCTCCATTCCCACCCCACTCTGGGGCCAGTCAGAGGTGATATTTGCTGGTTCTCCGAACTACTCAAAATTTCCACTACCAGTTCTCCAGAACCTGTCAGAACCTGCTGGATTTCACCCCAGGAGAAGAATTTCTGAACTTTATTTATTGTGGAAACATGACCTATTAATTAATTTATTATTATTCATACTTATTCATACTTAATTGAGTAAATAAAGCTCAAACTGGGGAGTAAATGACTCTAGGGTGTGTGCTTCATTATGCATTTATGTTTATGTTTATGTTTATTGCATTTATATGCCGCCCCCTCTCCCGAAGGACTCGGGGCGGCTCACAATATGTAAGTTTTCCTACTTAGGCCTGGGGGAAATCTAGCAGCAAGTAGAAAATTCATTGGGATCTTTGAACTGAATAGTTGATTTTCAGTGGATTAGCAAAGACATCTGATGCTGGATTTTTAACAGTAGATGTCATTAGCCAAACTATATTTAAATTTTCGGAAAGGCTGAGGCAGGTTATCATAAGCTGTTGCCTAGGAGAGTCATCAATCATTGGAATCACTTGCGTCTCCTATACTGCCAGATATTTGCATTTCCCAATAGTAGAGAATAAGGAAGATGACCTTGATGGAGATATGAAGCCATGTAGTCAAGGTGACAAAGGGCAAAACATTTTCTAAGTCTAGAATGGCCAGATAATGCTTGCAAGCAGTTCAGGCGGATGCCTCTCTAATTCACTAAAATATAAAAAGGAGGAAAAGGAAGAGAAAATACAACACAATCAGACCTGTAATCTTCTGTTATTATGGCCAGTCTTGATAAATGTACAGGTAATCCTCAACTTATAACCACAATGGTCAAATGTCTGCATGATTGTTAAATAAGTTTACAATCTTTTTTGCCAGAGTTGCTAAGCAAATCAGAATATAAATAACAAAGTTGGAAGGGACCTTGGAGGCCTTCTAGTCCAACCCTCTGTTCAAGCAAGATACCCTATACCATTTCAGACAAATGGGTGTCCAATCTTTCCTTAAAAACTTCTAGTGTTAGAGTACCCACAACTTATGAAGGCAAGCTGTTAACTGTTCCGATTAATTGTTCTCAGGAAATTTCTCCTTATTTCTAAGTTTCCAGCCATTGCTTCTTGTCCTGCCTTCAGGTGCTGTGTAGAATAGGTTGACTCCCCCTTCTTTGTGGCAGTCCCTGAGATATTGGAATAGTGCTATCACATCACCCCTAGTTCTTCTTTACATTAAACTAGACATAATCAATTCCTGCAAATGTTCTTCATATGTTTTAGCCTTCAGTCTCCTATTCAACTCTTATTCAACTCAAAGAAGAGTTATTGCTCTTCTTTGCAATCTTTCTAGAGTCTCAGTATATTTTTTATATAGTGGCAACCAAAACTGGATGCAATAATCCAAGTATGGTCTTACTGAGGCATTATAAATTGGTACTAACATTTCATGTGATCTTGGTTCTGTCCCTCTTTTAATGCTTGCTCGTATTTAAGTGGCTATCCATTAGAACTCTTAGATCCCTCTCACAGTTCCTATTGAGCCAGATATCACCTATTCTGTACTTGAAGCTCTGAAAGGGAGGAGAAGTGGAGTGGTCTAAATGAGCCAAAATAAGTCAATCCAATACAGAAGGAAGGATGAACAGAGAAAACAGAAAATAAAATATTGTATGTTTCAACTGTTGCTTTTTATATTTTGTAAGATATTTTGAATTGGAGTGTTTATGTATTAACTGTGCCTTAAAGATGTACTGCAACTTTAAGGAAACTACTCATTTGTCTGTAAGTAGTAGTAAGGGCTATGCCAAATCTCACCGGTTTAATAGCTCAGAGTTGTTTACATTTATGGTTGTATTTGTGTATTCTGTCATACATGTATTCTGTTTCTTAATAAAAGAAAAGTGCTGATAATGATGTGCCATAAAGGTATCGTTGACCCTTAGTAACTACATAGTTCTTATTAAATTTATATGTCCCCCTCACTTGCATATAACTCAGAGCAGTATTCTCCATGATTATCTGTTCCTAACCTGGTCCTTCTGTTTTTCCAACAATGCAGTCCATTGCACAAGCTGTAAATGTTCACAACTGGAAGATTTGTACTTGAATTTGCAAAAAAGATGAGGGAAAAGTAGGCAGCAGACTTATTCACAGTAAATTGCAAAGAGTTCATGAAGATCTTACCTGAACAGGTTTTAAGGGAGACAGACTCTTAAACTCAGGGAAGCGACATTAACAAATCTGGAAACCAGTGATTGGGTAATTTCTTTTTAAAGAAATACCAGGCCAGGATGTATTCCTCAAGAGACTAAAATTCTAGCTTCAGGAATTATTCAGACTTCATTCCTACTGTTTAATAAGTAAACAGTACAGTAGCCTCCAAGTTATTAAAGTAAAATGAGATGTTTTGGCAATATGAAAGAAAAAATCCAAAATCTATATTAGAGTGAAGGATAGTTGCAAAGAAAGAAAGAAAGAAAATAGTGAGGAAACACTCTTATACTGAGAATCTTAAATATCTATTTTCCTAAGCATCAGAAGATTAACTGAATCTATTTTGTAAATCTAGTGCTACATCCAAAGTGGATAAAAATCTACTTTGTCCCGTATTATCTGATCTATTTTCCCTGGAGGCACATATTTGCCCAAATACCTGCATTGTTTTGAACCTGTTCTTTACTTATGCTACATTTTCCCCATTAAGAATTGCAAAGATATCCCACTAATTTTGAGCAGTATACAAAGAACATGTATGCTTGAATTCATAAAATTGTAAACCACAATTGTACAGTACATTGGTGAATATGTTTCTGCATGTCTGTTTTTTCAGCACTAGGTGGCAAAGTTAATCCACAATTGCTGATATATTCATTAAATGTTGCCACTGCTTGTGTGGTGCTCAATTTTATGAAAAATAAGTATCTAAATTAAAGAGATTTCCACTGTATTTATATATTATATTCATCAATCCTTTTGTTTAGCCAAAGTCTATATATTATCTCTTAGTCAATAACTTATGGCTGAATGACATTTTAATGTCATACAATAATGCATGAAATGGGAAGAGGAGTATGTACTGTGTTATACAGTAGATGAAATTAAATATGTGCCTTTTTTGCTACAGTGTTATAACTTTGAAATTTGGAACTCAGAGGCGATGTCACTAATAGTACCTGACATGCTGGACTGAATGCACACATATCATTGGTTGAAAAGTCAGTCAATATACTTTACAAGTTTTGCCTTGAAAATATATTCCAAATTCCCCATAATTAACAGGCAGAAGAGAACATACACTGTTCAGTAGATATTAAAAGCTTGCCAAAATGGGCTAAACCAACAGAAAGTCTATATTTCTCAATGTACTATTAAGACTCTACAATCATCAAGGTATGAGAACATAGACAAGTTGCTATGAACTTCAAAAGACCAGCAAGCTGCCAAATCCATCATCAATTGAACTTGAAATGTTCCAAAAAGATTCAACACTCATTTGTCCAGCCAAACCAGCAAAGATAAAATTTTGAAAAGATTTCACATTGTTGTCTGGTTGAACTTACATGAACACGTGTGCTGAGTAAATGCTCCTTTTAGTCTACTGACTGTAACTTCAGTAATGCCTTTAAAAATACAGACTTGCTTCATTTTGAAAATAACTCTTCAGAATTATTGTTATACATAAAGTTGTTTTACATGTATGTGAAAATGATGTTGGTTTTGGAACAAAAGAAACTGATTAAATAGAGTAAAGAAAGTGACTCTTATTTCTGTGTCACCCTTACAACTTACCTCAGTCAGAGTCACAAATGCAAATCTCAGCTGAATGCATTATATAAATAAATGGCCATATATGTGATTTCTCTATTCTGACTGAACATAAAATATGTTGTTCTAATATAAGGGCCCCAACAGATCATTTGTCTAAATTGTGGTCCAAGAAAATTCTTATACAATTGATATTCAAATAATATATGTCTCTGGGGCTTCACAAAGGCAAGTATATTCATCATGAGAGACTTGGTTAAAGCCTCCACATTTAACCATTGTGCTCAGCTGCTCAAATCTTGCTCGAGTAAATACTGCCTGAAAATGTGTAGGCAATATTTGTACCTTTGGCAATTTGAAAAGCATGTTTATACTGGCTCATCCATTCCAAGGTGCCAACCTTACTGAGGATGGCTTTAACTTTCTGTGCTTCTATATCAAGAGTCTTTGTGCAGCAATCTGTTTACTTTGTTCTTCAGTTGTACAAGAGACAGAGAGAGAGAAACTAATCCTGTCTGTATTTACAATCAACATCACTGCATGACCAATACTTGAGTTGGAACTGAAGAATAGTAAAGTACACACAGAGACACATCTTTCCATTTTTCTACCTCCTACCTTCAGTTACTTTAGATATTTGTAGCTTACCCCCATGAAATCCAATTCAATCAATTCACCACACCAGAGGATCTGAAGAAAACCCAAAATCTCAGATTGCCGACTTTAACAGGCAGTAAGTCAAACAATATTTCTGTAAATAAAATAGAGGTTTGGGGCTTTTTTTGTCTTTTTTTTAAAAAAAAAACTTTTTGTTGTGCTGAACAGAGCATTGTCTCCATCCTGTATGTGCAAAAGCACTGTGCACAGTGTTTGATCTAGCCAGATCTGTGATTGGCCATATAAAAAAATGAGTGGATGGACCAACGGATTAAGCAAAGAGATAGATGGTTGATGAATTCCACTGCAATTCAGGGGATTCATGGACAAAGACTGGCACATCAAGCTACTGTATATAAGCAGCCACTAAACCTCACTTTCCTGCATTCTAATGATGTTATTCAGCTGGGTAATGAAAGGTCTGCAAGAAAACAACCAAACTCAAAAAGTCCCCAAACCCAAGAGTTCACCTTTGAAGAGCATTTATGCTTTACTATTGGATTCAGGGACTACATAGACCCACATGCAGTTCCAATCCACTGTGAATATCACTCAAGTCCAGCTCAAGGATTGAGAGAGAAGAGATAAAGAATGTGAGATCCCCATTTGATACACATCTCTGAGAATGATGAAAGCTAAGAACTCACTTAAGAAAATCACTGATTTGTGCTGCATCAGATACAAGGCTTATTGTGAAAAGTAACAGCATTTTTAAAAAATCAAATAGAATTTTACATATTTATTTCTTAAACTTCTATTCTGCTCCAACTCAGTAGCGCTCTGACCTTTGCTAGAGAATGGTTAATTTTTCTGAGCCATGAGACTAACTCCCCAAAATTACTCAAAGTTGTTACAAGTATGCACAAAATGTCAGAAATAATTCACAAATTACTGCACATCTTTCCTTTCTCGGTTCACAAAATTTACCTAAACTGGAATCTCATCTTTGACTCGAGTGTCCCTCAGTTTTACCACTATTTTTAAAGCTTTACATTTGGAATGACCTTCCTATTTCCATGTAAGTAAGCAATATACCTAGAGCAAGTTGAAGTTGCCTTAAGAATTTGTCATGATCAGATACCTCTAATATTAAAGGTATCTGATGCTGTTTGTTTCCTTGTTCTATTCCTCCATTTCTTAATTATAACAGCCTAGCAGTTTGTTTAGTTTTTCATTAGCATAATCCAAGGACAGAGTTCACCTTGGGCAAGGACATTGGGGATATTGATTATCTGTCCTTTATGGCACAAGGTCAAGAATAATTTCTGTGATGTGCTTATTAAATATACGTTCATAGGAATGGTACTGAAAATGTATCATTAATATTGATTCTGATTTTCAAGAAGTCAATGGGAATTGACACAGGTAGATAAATTACTACAATGAATTTTGCTATTGCTTGCTAAAACTTTTCATACTGATAGATGTCCTATTGAATAACTTCTCATTTTTCTTTCTCAAAATTCTAATCACATACTAATCACATAGTAAGGGGTTCATGTGAGAACAGGTATATAAATAATGTGCTCATAAAGAAATATAGTACAATATACTGTACAGGCAACTTTGATTTTCTTCTATTAAGAGCATTGCTGGGAGCCCTCATCAATGGCAAATAAAAGAGAATTTGGGGTGCTGCTAAAGGTCATAATGCTAATACATCTCTGTCAAAGAAAACAAAGCACAGGTAGTCCTCAACTCACAACCACAATTGATGTTGCTAAGTGAGAAATTTGTTAGGTGAGTTTTGCCCCATTTTATGACTTTTCTTGCCGCATTTGTTAACTGAATCACTGCAGATGTGAAATTAGTAACATGGTTGTTAAGTGAATCTGACTTTCCCGTTTACTTTGCTTGTCAGAAGGTCGCAGAAGAGGATCACATGACCCTGGGACACTGCAACAGTCATAAATGTGAGTCAGTTGTCAAGCAGCTGAACAGAAATCTTATGACCATGAGGATGCTGCAATGGTAATAAGTGTGAAAAAGGGCATAAATCACATTTTTCAGTGCCATTGTAACTTTGGACGGTCACTAAATGAACTGTTGTAAATCGAGGACTACCTGTATTAGTCCAGCTTTGTGATGTCAAATTAGGCAACTGCTAATTTGAAAATTTGGCAAGGCTATTCCATAAATGCTTTCCTGGAAAAACTAATCTGTCAGCCATAAAACATTAGAAAGCAAGGAATGCTGATAAACCAGGAAAAAATTCCTGGGAGGCGAGCAAAGCTCTGGAAAAACAGACGAAAATTACTCTCTAGAAATGAACAACGTTATATTTTAGAATTCTGCATTTTTATTCTCTCTATTGTAGTCCTGCCCTATTTCCTTATTGCCTCACTGATATTAGATATATAATGTACTATGCCAAATCAAATACCTTGCTGCTGTGTCTGATCTCTTTTATAATCTGATTTGAATAAGTTTACAAAGAGGATGTGTCCCTACACCTTTTTAGCAGTGTTTTGGCCTCAGGCATTGTCAATAAACCAATTGTGCTTTATTATAATTACATCCTGCACTCTGGTTCAAACATACCCCTGGGAAATAATGACTGTTGTTATGAGTACTGTGTGTCACTAGGCCAAAAATTACATAAAGATGTTCAAGTGAGAAGAGCTGATAAATACGATCAAGAATGAAGTGGATAATCTGTAATGATACCAATGGAGTTTAATATAAGAAGTGATGAACTAATTAAGGACCCTTGGGGGATTACTCAAATTATGGTCAAACGTGGCATGTCACTAGAACTTGTGGGCCATATTTGTATAAGATGAGCTCCTCATATATTGATGGCAGATATGAAAGTTTTAAGAGTTCAAATTTACCAGCATATGTTGCCATGCTACAAGAATGAAGATGAGTTTTTTATTCATAGCACTGTGAGCGGATGAAACATAGGATCATCACTATGAACCATAAATGAACTATCAGTCCATGGAATAGCATCACAAAGCTTTAGCTGTGGGTAAAAACAATAAAAATTAAGCTTTCCTCAGGATAACTCTAGCTTACAATTTTGTGGTGGGGAAATGGAATCCCACCAACTTTGAAACAAGACTTTTAAGCAGAAAATGAAAGTGTAAGGATATTTTGCTGCAACATGAGAGAATTAGTTGTCATGAGCTATCCAGGAGGAAATTGTGAAGTAGGGTCTCACCATCTCATCTCATCTACCAGGTAGCCCAGACTTGGTGCCACAGAACTTCCACATTTTCCCCAAAATTTAAGGAATACTTCTGGGGGCATCTCTTTGACACAGATGAATATGTGGAAAGGACCATCAGCCTCTGGTTGAAGAAACAATATATGGAGTTCTTTTGTAATGGCTTTAAGAAGCTTGTCCACCATTCACAGAATTGTGTAGCAAAGAGTGATGAAGATAACAAAAGAATTCATGTCAAGGATTATTTTTCTATTTCATTTATTCTTTAAACTTTGTTAATGTAGTTAGAGACATTACTTTTAATTCAGCCCTTATAGGAGTCTGTTCCTGACCATGATGCTGCCAAAGTGACAGACAAAATCTACATTTGTGACATCATGGGCATGATCTGTCCTTTCATATTTGCATCAATCCATCATAGCCAAGAACACGAACGGAAGCATTTGTGACATGATTGTGCAACACACATTTTCTCATTTGCTCCCCACCCCAAACAACTGTAACTATAACCTCTAACCTCTAACCCAGTGGTTCTCAACCTTCCTAATGCTGCGACCCTTTAATACAGTTCCTCATGTTGTGGTGACCCCCAACCAT
>JANHFM010001829.1:118719-130636 GCA_032468115.1 Grayia smithii | reverse complement strand
TGTTCTCCCAAGAAATGGTGAGACACAGTCAGGGTTCAACTCTTTTTATTCAGCCAAAGATAGCACAACGAACAGAGAAAACTGGCTAGACCTCTCCCTTATATAGGGAGCTAGTCTGACAGGCAACCAATAGGAGGGTATTATTTTTCCCTCCGAAACTATAGCCAATTATATTGAAGTTTGGAGTATTATGCCTTTTCAGGACATAACACCCAGTATTGTCCATTTTAGCATGAAAGCTTGGATGCTTTCAGTAGAATATCAAACATATCATTTCTCAACTGTTATTCCAAATGTGTTGGCTGCAAAATAAGTTTAGCAGTCAAGGGTTTTAAGATTTGGTGCTTCTATTTGATACTGGTTGCTGTCAGAGCTTCTGTGTTACATGGGGGGAAAATATCATTTGTTCTTTATTTGCCTGCCTTCATGAACGAAATCTTGATAGATTAATATCTGAACAATTTGAGGATAAATATTCTTGTTACATGCCTGCTCAATACACTTATGAAAAAGAAACATGTGTATCAACGTGTCTTGGCACTTGGGAACTTGTTTATAACTGGCAAAACAATAAAGTATAATTTCACTGGAACAGATGTAACACAATAAGCTAGGGACATTCTTCTCCATCTCAAATTAAGGCTTTCAGTTGCTCTTCCGTCCCACTGGTTTAGTAGTTTAATTGAAGCTTCTAACTTTGCTATTGATTTTTTGTTCTGCTGTTCAATTTTTAAATGATTTCACATTTTATATTATTGAATTTTTACTGGTTGGGGTTGCTTTGTTTTGGAGTGTTGGATGAAACAGAGCTTGAGAAAGATAGTAAATATATGTGCCGGTATATATATTTATGAACTTTCCTTCGTTTCAAGCTTCTGCTGGCCTTCTCTGCAAACTTGACTATTTCCCTCTAATTTTCTTTGAGTCTGACACTAAAGGAACTTTCCTCTTCCTTTATTACACAGAATTTAAATTACGGTATTAACCATTAGAAGGATCCATTAACATTCTGCTGTTTGACACGACCTCTCTAAGGCGTGACATTCATATCCTCAACAGTTTTTATATACCGCGTTTTTCGGAGCATAAGAAGCTCCGGAGTATAAGACGCACATTACTTTTTGGGGAGGAAAACAAGAAAAAAAAATTCTGCCTTTGCCTTGCAGCAAACAGCAAACAGTCTGGTCAGCTTCAGCACGTTTTCACAGCCTGATTCAACATGAGCAGCTGATTGGCAGTTGGATCAGCCTCCCATCAATCAGCTATTCCAGGCTGCGGGGATCGCCACAACCCATCGCTACTCGCACGTAGCATTTTTGACCTCCATGCATCACATTTTTGGCCTCCGCATGTCGCATTTTCAGCCTGCTCCAGGTGGCAAGGATCCCCGCCACCACCAATCCCCGCCACCTGGAACCAGTGAAAATGTGACATGCGGAGTCCAAAAACAGGATGTGCAGAGTTCAAAAACGCAATGTGTGGAGGTGGCGATCGGCAGCGATGTGTTGTGGCGATCCCTGCAACCCAGAATAGGTCTAAAATGGAGATTGCAGAGGCCTAAAACACGACGCACAGAGGTTGAACACAGCCGAAGGGTGAGGGCCAGCAGGTGGGCGGGGCTTTGGCAACATTTGGTGTATAAGACGCACAGACATTTCCACCCACTTTTCTTGTGGGGTGGGGGAGTGCATCTTATACTCTGAAAAGTACGGTAGTCACAGATATTGCCTCTTTATTTATTTTTATCTTCTGACTGACCAGAGCATTTTACATAGAAAGAACCAAAACATTTATGAGTAGACATCTTTACTGGATTTAGTTTTACCTGCCCAGATAGAGACTTATTCTTTAGTTTCTGCAAAACTGTTCACACTGATATACTGTATGTAATGTTAAAAACAGAATAAAATCTGATTTTTATTCCTTGGGATACCTTATTCCTTAAAAAATAATCAGTGTGTAAATATATGCTACTCAGGGGTAAATTCTACTGATTTTGTTAGAAAAGATATCTTAGGCTATGCAAAATTATAGTGACATTTTTTAATGAAAATATGGAAGGGTTGAACAAAACACAAAAAGGCATTCTGCCATTAGAGCCCAGTAATCAATTTGTGCTGTGACTGTAGGTCAATTCAAACAAGATTTATGGCTCTCAGCCTTGAGCCTGATTAATGTAAGTTATTCTGATGCAGACTATTAATGTTAGATTTTAATAGTTGGTTACATTTTTAATTTCCTTACTTTGCCAGAGGCACTGACTCAGTATAATCTAAGTTCTAAACTTAATATTATTTGACAATTCTAAAATATGGATCAGTCCTTAATAAAATTATTATTATTATTACTACATTATGGAGGACTTTTGGACTCCTTTCCCTCCAAGGCGGGTCATAACAAAGCATGTGTTCCCTTGTGAATAGTAATACAGGTAGTCCTTGACTTACAACCACAAATGAGCCCAAAATTTTCATTGCTAAGCAAGACAGTTGTTAAATGGTTATGTGGTTTTAGACTATTTGGGCAGATGAGGGCTATATACCATTGTATGATCTTTCTTGCCACAGTTGTTAAATGAATCACAATTGTTAAGTTACTAACACAGTTGACTCTGGCAAAAGGGGATCATGTGACCCAGGACCAGGGGTGAAATCCAGCAGGTTCTGACAGGTTCTGGAGAACTGGTAGTGGAAATTTTGAGCAGTTTGAAGAACTGGGAAATATCACCTCTGGCTGGGCCCAGAGTGTGGTGGGAATGGAGATTTTGCAATATCCTTCCTCTGGATTGGGGTGGGAATGGAAAGTTCCCCTGGAGCGGGGTAAGAATGAAGATTTTGCAGTATCCTTCCCCTGCCACGCCCACCAAGCCACACCCACAGAACCGGTAATAACAAAATTCAGATTTCACCCCTGCTATATACTCAGTTAGAAAACTTTTTTCCTTAACCTTAATGAGCAAAAATTACAACATTAGTTGTAAGAGGGTAGAATTAACTTTCTATCCCCCTCATTGCACTTTCTATCCCCCAATTGCACTGGGATGCAATTTCTCTGACATTACTCAGCTGATCAGCAGGCAATTCCTAACAGTAGGAAAAGCAAGGCTGTAACCACACCCCTTTATCAGCAGGAGACACTGCAGGTTTCCTAAAATTAGACTGCTGCCTGAATATAATCTGCCTGCACTGGGATGCACTTTCCTGAATTAAAGATAAAAGCAAGGACATATTTTATTGGAAACTGAAGAATGATAGGAATTGTATATAAAAACACATATACAAAAGGTACAGTTGAGAGATACATAGTCCCTAAAGCCTATTAGAGAACACATACATGAAAACTAGGAAATGAATATAAATTGTTCTATAGTAAAAGATTTTTGTGCCTTTTTTCCATGGTCTTCAATATATATAAGATTGTCTTGCACAACAGCTTTAATATCTTTATCTTTAATATCTAGGCAAACGACAAGTAGTTTTTGACTTACAACCACAATTGAGACAGGAATTTCCATTGTAAGTTGATGCAATTGTAAAACAAGTCATCACATAACTAGACTCAATTTTATGACCGTTTTTACACTGTGGGTGCTAAGTGAATCATACAATCATACAATCATTAAGCAAATCCAGCATCTTGGATTGATTTTTGTTGTCAGCAGCCAGCTGGAAAGTTGCAAATTGTGATTGTCTGACTATAAGACTCTGCAACCATAATAAATGTGAGCTAGTTGCCTAGTATCCCTGCAATCACATGGATGGGTTGTAAATCCCTTTTCCCAAGGCCATTGTAACTTCAAAGTGTCTTTAAACAAAGAATTATAAGCTGAGGACTACTGCACTTGCCATGTTTCACATCTAGCTCAGTGGTGGGTTTCTACCGGTTCGCCCCAGTTTGGATGAACCAGTAGTGGCATGGCGGGAGACTCCACCCACCCACCCAGATGTCATCATGGATGCTCTGCAGACATGCACGTGCTCACAGTTCTGAACCAGTAGCGAAGATAAGTGAAACCTATTACTGATCTAGCTGCATCCATCAAGGATTGTAGATCAAGAACTTTCAACATACAATTCATGAGCGCTACCTTCACTTTTTAACAGATTCAATTATCTAGTCTGATGAAATTTGAAATATTTTTTTCCTAAATAAACCTTATATAGTTAGAGACAATAGTGTACTTGGTTTTTCCTGACATAAAAACCTCTAGCTCTTTTGGGCTAGAGCTAATAAATAATAATATAGTGATAACAATAGATACCAAAAATATGAATGATGGGATAAATGTGGTTTATAATCAGAGCTAACTGTCTAAAGGAAACATGCCAAATTAATGAACAACTCTTCATGCAAATAAAGTGGATCTCATATGCAAAACTCACTTGACCTTTTATGGATTGGCAAACAACAAATCCAAGTGTGTCATTGAATAATGTGTGATATCAACTTCCCTAGCAAGATAAATCAGGAAAGACTTCATTGAAGAGTGATTGAGGAAAGTTGAAGACTCAACAAGTCACACAAATGAGACTGTTTTCTGCAGAGGAAATGGCTTGAATTGAGATAAAAATTAGATGGCAAATAAAATCTGGTAACAGATGAGCTTGAATCGTATGGAACAATAAAAATGTATCGTATACCCAAGATATTATTAGTCTTCTGGAGTTGTAATTCCTTCCTCTTTTTTATTTTGTAAAAATTGCTTTAGAATCCTCTACTCTTTACAAGAAGTTCAGTAGCAATGCTCCGCTTTATTTTCATATGCAATAAAAGAAAATTCACAACCTTAATAGATTATTTCTCATGGGAGAAAATTGTGCTCACACAGAGAAACAACATGCGAAAACAGAAAGGAAATGCAGGGAACTTGTGGATCACACACTGAATGGTGGGGGGAATGATACACCTCTGGTGAAGAAACAGTCAGATTTCCCCAAATTTATAAAGCATTAAGAATGATAACTATAGCACAGATATAAGAATTTCCACAGTTGTTTATTAATGGAACAGATTGCCTTGGAAAATGATGGACTCTTCTTTGATTTTTAAACTAATATAAGAATGTTTTGCTAAGAGGTCAAGCCATATGAGTTTTGAAGAAAGATTAGCACATGCTTTACTGTGCATTCAGGCTTAACAGATGTTATTTGGGGGCTGAACTAGGCAGTCTTATGTTACTGTTAATATAAACTAGCGGCAAGCAGAAAGTAGATCCAGGCCTGATAGTAAACCTCTAGAATGATTTGCAACAGATTAGCATTTCTGACTACTAGTCAATTAATAAGAACACTCTTCTTTTTTTTAAGTTAAACTACTAACAGTTTAAGAGAAAATCAGGATGTTTATATGCAAGAACTATTTGCTTTGCTTTGCTCTGCTATGGAAAATATATTTCCTTATTAAATATTTGCAGAGACATCTTGCTCCTTAAGTTAAGGTGTATCTGTATCTCTATCCATCCTACTTCCCCCTACAAACAACCCTATAGCCTGAATTCTGTCCAAACAAATGTAAACAACACTAAGTTACACAGAAATATGGCCCAAAGATTGACGTTATAGAAGGCAGCTACTGGGATTCTATAAAGTAATTATGAATTATGTTAGTGTTAAATCCCTAATGAATGATTGTATTTGTTTGTTGGTTTGTTTAAGGTATCTCCAAGTTAGTGCTGATTCTTGGTGGGGAAGTCCCTGTCATTTTTTGACAAAATTTCAGAACTGGTTTTGCATTGCCTCCTTCCTAGGACTGAGAGAAATAACTAGCCAAAATCATACAGCTGTCTTGTGCCTAGGGCAGGACTAGAATTCAGAGTTTCCTGGTTCCTAGCCTTATGTCTTAACCACTAATATTAGATAGGCTCTCTTCCAAATGTGTTTATTACTAAACTAATGTAATATGTTTTGCATTTAAAGTGGAAACCAGAAGTAATCGAAATCCCTGCAGTCAAACAATATAAGATACTAACTTATAATACTGCTTATAATATCTTTGAAGGACACCTAGCTGATCACTTTCAGTGATAAAATGCTGAATTTAATGGATGCTTGGCCTGATCCTACAATATTATCTCTGGACATGTTTGGGGAAGAGATGGACGAATTTCAAAATAAAAGAAGTGGCATTAGAAAGGAAGGAATAATGGTTAGATTAATAGTACTAATATTGCTAGCAAAATGTCCATCATTATGACAGGCAGAATAATGGGATGGAAAGCAATAATGTTCCTTAATAAAGTTCTTTACTTTTACCCTTTATGTGAATGACCATTTAGCAATAACCCGCTAATGCATGAGAAAGCAGATGAGTGCCTTCTCAAATGGAAAGGCCAGATCAATCTATTTTTCATTTATATACATTTTTGTGCTTCATAATTAGGCCACTGCATCCCTTTTTTCATTCAAAGGACAAAATCCAGAATTTATACTATAACAACCCCTTCCTACAAGATATGCTTTGTATGCAATTTGTAGCATTTTTCCTGGAGCTCTGCACTATGAAGAATTACAGCACATATTATCCCCAAAGAATCCTCCCAAGTAACTCAGGAATACTATGGTATAAAGCTGCTCTCTGCCTATAGTTGAGAATGAAGTCCTGTCTCTACAGCCATGTTCTGAATTCTATTTCTTAGTGACATATCTGAAGGACCCCCTTTTTTATAGGTATCTACTGCCTATCTACTAGGGCTAAACGTCACAAAAAAAGACACAGTTCTTTGCCCCAAGGAGGTTACAAACTAAATATAGATGGTGAGGGAGATGCACAGCTAGCAGTATAGAAAGGGTGGTGGCGGTGGAGGAGTGCGTGTTTGATGCAGGTACACAATAGCGGACAAAAGATGCTGATGATACAGATGTATTTGGGCAGTAGAGCAGAAAGGCACATTTTGAGAGAAAAGACAGTTGATGAAGGGGCAGAGAGACTGGAAGCTTTAGAACTGCCAGAACTAGCAAAGGCATTGGTATCTCTGATAAATGATTGCCACTTCTGCTGATGCTTTAAAGCAATTTTGTCCACAATCAGGCCTCATTTGCATAATGAAAAACATCTGCACTATTTTTTTTCCTGCTCCATTGCCAAAAATACTTTTTGTGACTGCAGGATTTGCATATGGTTTACCACCCTCTTCCTTGCTCCCCCAAAATGTAAATTAACCCTTCCCTGAAGATGCCTTCCATGACTGCTGTTTAGAATTCTTTGCATATAACTAGTTAAGAACAATAATTAGTGGCTCTAAAGAAAATGGCAGACCCATTTCACCCACCACCACCAACACATTTGTAGCCAGCTTAAAGAAAGATGTATAAGCATTATAATGTGCAATGCTTTGGGATACTTGTGGTTCCTGTCTAAAAACTTCCAGTAAAACCAACGATATTCTAGCGGTTCCAATATTCACAAGGACAAAGACAGTGGTGGATTGCTCCCAGTTCAGTCTGGTTCGCGCGATCTGGTAGCAGTGACATTATGACGTCACCGAACCAGTTCTCCGCGTCCCAGACCCAGGCCCACCCACGCACCTGAACTTACGGTTTTAAACCCCCCGAAAATAGTGCTCTGCGCATGCTCAGAGTGCTTGTTTTGAGGTTTTTCCTTGAAAAAAAATGTAGTGTGCATGCGTGTGTGCGCGTGCAGGAAGAGAACCGGTAGTAAAGGTAAGTAGAACCCACCCCTGGACAAAGACATATGTTTAGGTCTACTTTCAAAGAGATGCTTTTTTAAAAAATGAAACTGATTATTTTAGTATCTATTTCAGGGAAACACACCTTTGCATCCCTAATTGTATATCATTCTAATTATTATAAAACTAGTTTTACTGCATCAACAGAAGGCAGAAGACAAAAGATCTGTTCTATTAAGTTTATTGTCTGTTCTGAAAGCCAAAAGGATAGACTTGAACATTGGTGCTATCCCAAAATGCAGAATTTGATGATGAGAAATGTAGAGCACTACACTTAGATGGGGCAAACAGGTGCACAAATATAGGATAGATGGTACTTGACTTTGCAATACTACTTATGAAGGTGTCTTGGCAGACCACAAATTGAACATCAACCCCCACTACACTGTAGCTGCAAAAGAGCTAATGCAATCTTGCTGAGTCAACAGAGTTATAGTGTCAAGAACATAGGAAGTGATATTTCTACTTTATGTCTCATTGGCCAGACACCTGAAATACTGCATCTAGTTCTGGTTGCCACAATACAAATACTGAGAAATTGGAAGGGGCACAAAGTGATGAAAGAGGGCTTGGAGGTTAAATCTAAGGAAGGAATGAGCTACTTAGCCTAAAGAAAAGAAGACTAAGGGGACACATGAAGCAATCGTCAAATATAGGACGGGTTAACAAAATTCAAAAGGTAGAAGTTCCACAGGGGGAGCTACAAGAGTTAATAAAGAGGACTTTCCTCATTGCAAAAACTATTATTAAACAATAGCTCCATCACTGGAAGTTTTCAAGCAAAAGTTGAACAACTATTTTTATCTTGGACAGCATGAGAATTTATGTCCTTGGCAGGGAACTGGTCTAGAATTGCTTCCAAACCTAGAATTCTATGATAAGACTTTCTCAGTCATGCCGACTGAGAGTCACGCTGAAACAAAATCCCATCAGTTGGTTCTCACCTTTTTCAATAGGATTGTAGCAGGCAGGAACAGTCCCAATAAGAATTATTTGTCTCTCCTACTGATACTGAAATATTCCCCATTACCCTTCTCTTCAGTATAGTTGAACTGATGGGTTTCACTGGCAAAATCATAGGATAAAAATAATGTTAATATTGTAAACCAACTGAAATTGGTTTCTTTCTATGATTTCTTTAAATTTCAAACATAAAAATGTGTGGCCTTTAGATATTAATTAAAAATGGCAAAACTGAATATTTTGCATTGTTTAAATCCAACCCTTACAGCTTCCACAATATGGTTGAAAGTTTGTAAGAAATGCCTCCTGAAATCTTGCAAGAAATCAAATAAGCATTTTTCCATTAGTTGGGGCAGAATTTTGTTCTCTAACAATATCCATTTTCCATGTTGCTAAAAAAGCCCAATAAAATTAAAAGTACCACAGAATGAAAAGCATTAAATAAGAACACAGGCACATTTGTTCTGTTTCATTGATTCATACAGATAATAGAATTCAGATTCCTATTTGTGATTTATACTGATAAATTGCTTTCTTTTTGCAAGAGAGAAATGAAATTAATAGCCTGCAAACAGTTCTATACTTTGAAGCATTGAATGGTACAAATACACTATTCAGAATGGCTTTGAAAGATTTAGGAAATATTTATTGTATGTGTAGAAATGATTAAAAAGTGCAGCTCTGTTCTACTCCGGCCCACTTCCATGGTATATATTTAGTGTCATTATTCTATCCACCCAACCAATTGCTGATTGCTGAGCATTTTACTGGCATATATGAATGTCAGGAAGCACAAGATGGCTGGAGCTACAGCATCACAGTGCACTGGAGGGTATCACTAGAGCCAGACATTTCTTCTATTCCAAGGTCAGCAATGGTTTTAGTGCAGCATTTCAAGACATAGTACTGATTCATCTCACAATGCAACTCTACTATCTCTACTTGAAAATTCTACCAAGTTCAGTACAACTTACTCAAGTGGTTTAAAGGACTGCAGGTTTACTCTATTAGAAATTAAGAATGGAGTGGAGGAGGTGGGTGGGAAGGATGTAGTTACAACATTTTGCCTTTAGGAATCTCTTTAGGCACACATGTTGCATTGCTTCTATGTTCAGTGCTTTTTCTCTTTCCCTTTTACTCCAATCCATATGCAGTTCCCTTTTCTCCAATTACACGCTTCAGTAGTGGAACATGCCAGAGCTTCTGACTGCTAAAGAGAATTAGTTTTAAAAGGCCATTTGTGCAAACCACACAACAGGATGCTGCTTCTTGTAGCCTTTTTTTTTAACCTAAAAGAAAAAAAACCCTTCTCTATTTTCTTTTTTAATATTAACCTTATTAAAGATTACAATTTATAACACTATATTAAACTAAAAACTAAAAATAAAAAATAGAAGGTGCAGAAAAGATAATAAGATAAAAAAGATTTAAAAAGGAAAAAGAAAAATATAGTAAAGAAAAAGAAAAAATATATAAAGCCTCTTTTATTTTTTGTCTCAGTTCTAAAAAAAACCTCTGACTCATCATCAGATACTGCTCTCCCTGACATTTTTTGGGGAGTCAAACTGAATAGGGAGGCAATCTTGCAGAGAAGAGATGTCTTCAGCTGAGCCCAGATCCAGTGAGAAGTAGCCATGCAAAGAAGCTTTCAGATTCAGATTCAGATTAACAGAATTGGAAGGGATATTATAGGTCATCTAGTCCAACTCACTGCCCAAGCAGGGGACCCTACATCATTTCTGACAAATGGCTCCATGAAACTCAGCAGCAAGGAGTTAATCAGAAGATGGGTGCAGATGAATGGAGAATCTCCAGGGTTGGAGGAGTGTACAGCACAGCACCCTGCATGGCATCAATCAGGACTGCATAGCAATATTAAAGTCCAAGACCTTGATGATTAGTGTTGGGGAACAGTCTTCCAGTTTCTACTTACAATGTTATAGGTCTAATTCCATGGCAACTTCTGCTTGCTTTTAAATGTTGGTGAACTAAATACTGTGGGTCACATCTGGGGTCAGTTTCAATCGTCAAGGTAGGTGTGTCTGCATGTTGGTCTGCTAATGAAGAGTCCTTGGTGGTCGATGAGCTTGGTTGTTTCCTTGCAGACATTTCATTACCTAGGACTAGCACTGATGATGTTACCTATTTTGAGCTACAAGTTTTTCCTTTATTGGACTGCTAAAAGTGATGTGGGAAGTGCTGTTTTTATTAACTGTCTGGACAAGTTCATTAAATTTTCTTACCAAAGCTTTTGGAAATAGTTTGCCATTGTCTCCTTCATATTGCTGAGAGAGAAAGTAACTGGCCCAAGGTCACCCAGGTGACTTTGTGCCTAAGGTGGGACTAGAACTCATGAACCTGGTTTATAACCTGATTCCTTCCAATTTTTAGCCCGATTCCTTATTCCTTCATTGTCCTAGCTTAATTTCTAAACTATGACACTGTACTTCAAATCTTTGGTAATACCCCAGTCATTTGTACATTAAGATAAATGTATAGATATGGTATCTGGTTAAATTATATAACTTACTGAAAATATGTGTAAACATTAATTCAAAAAAGGTGGGTATGTATTTGAATACATTTATTCTAGGAGGACTTTCTGAAACATTTACACACCATCAGAAAAAAGTAGTTCTTCATTAGATAAGTATATGTCTCTGACACAATTAAAAGTAGTAGAAAGAACTGATAGATGGAGCACAATCTGCCGGGATTTCCAGGGGATTATTTCCTTGTTAATTATTGGGAAGAAAGACAACACTGATACTTGGGTTTTCTGCCTTGAGCATGAAAATATTTCTGGATCAAAAAAAAGCTTGTATTACATGCTAATCCGATAAATTGATGATGGCAGAAATATGCTCAATGTAAGGGCAAAATCTAGAATGTGGGTGCATGGTCTGCATTTGCTGCTCTAGCCAAATTTCAAAGCCACAGTAAAACTCTGTAATTTGCTTGAATTTACTTCCTACACTCTACCTTTTCACTTGGATTCTATCACTGCCAACCTCTCCTCCCCAATCCTTTCCACCTGCCAAAAACTGTCCGGTTTCCATCCTGCTCTCTGAACAATAGCAAATTGCCTGAAGCTCTGCCCAGTCTATAGAACATCCTCAACACACACACACACACACATTCCCACAGCTTCTCTCTCAGTAGCTAATGGCTGAGTTCTGTTTGCAATGCCAGAAGCAATTTGAGCACAAAAAATGGGTAGTCTCTCTCTCTCCCTCTCTCCCACCCTCCCTCCCTCCCTCTCTCTCCCTC
>JANHFM010001829.1:18766-33627 GCA_032468115.1 Grayia smithii | reverse complement strand
AAGACAAATTCCATGTGTGTCCAATCACACTTGGCCAATAAAGAATTCTATTCTATTCTATTCTATTCTATTCTATTAATATTCCTATGATGTTTTCAAAGTGTTTGTTTCTGTTATTATTCAATTTTGTTTTAATATTTTATTGTTTTTATATTTGGTATCTTGTATATAATATTTTAATGTACAGTATTGTTTCTACCAATTGTTTAACTCACAGTTTGAAATGATCGCATTTTGTTTAACTGAGTTTTTTAATGGGCAGTTGTATAAAAATGTTTTAAATAAATAATAATAAACCCGAGCTTCTGAAAAACATTGTTCCCTACTATAACTTAAGGAGAAATGCATCTCTGCTCTGCAACAGGTGGCATACCATCTTACTAGACATACAGCCAATCAACTAAAAATACCTCTATCTCATCACATTTTTGGCTTAAGTCTATTATTGATATCAAGCACAAGTATTTATAAGTGGTTTCAGATTTTAATTAAAATACTTAATACTACTTTAAATTCTAAATATGTTCAGCACTAAGTGGGATGAGTTTCTATGAAATATAGGAAAGAAGTCATGTTTCATCTATTTAAGGTTCAGTTGCTCATGCCCTGTTTTAATATAACCTACTATGAGTCCTAGTTTTTCTTCTTGGTTTCTTAACATTTTCATGATGTTTCTCTTAGAGCTATTACCAAAAGCTCTCTCTTTCTTTTGGTTGATTTTGATGCACAAGGCTCCAGAGAAAGAGTTGGAATATTACATAAAGATACTAACTTTCCGCTGACATGATAGAAAATTGGCCTGACATGTTTGTAGTAACAAAATACAAAAAAAACAAGAGTATGAAGTTATTAGAAGAGATCTTAGAGTCTTCCAGTTCAACCCCCTGCTCAAGCAGAAAATCCTATACCCGTGTTGGCGAACCTATGGCACGCATGCCGGAAGTGGCACACAGAGCCACTTCCCCCAGCACACAAGCCATCGCTGCATTTACCTGCACCTGCACACGCACGCAGTTCCGGGGACCCAGCTGGTCTTCGGCACTCTTGTGTTCATGCGTGCGTGGTTATGCATGCGCGTGAGACAACCAGCATGCAGTGTGCGCATATGCAGATGGCACAGCTGCATGTGCGCTGCAGGGGTCGCACACATGACAGCTCTGTGCATGCGCAGTGGCGCAGTTGCACATGTGCCACAGGGGGGACATGCGCACCATAGCTCTGCGCATGAGCAGATGGCACATTTGCGTGTGGGCCGCAAGGGGGATGCGCATGCGACAGCTCATTCCACTGATTAATTGTTCTAACTGTAAGGAAATTTCTCATTAGGTCTAGGTTGGTTCTCTCTTTGACTAGTTTCCATCCATTGCTTCTTGCCCTGCCTTCAGATGCTTTGGAGAATAGGTTAACCTCCTCTTCTTTGTGGCAGCCCCTCAGATATTGGAATGCTGCTATCGTGTCATGCCTAGTCCTGCTTTTTATTAAACTAAACATAGCCAATTCCTGCAATCATTCATATGTATTAGCCTCCAATCCCCTAATCATCTTTGTTGCTCTTCTCTGCACTCTTTCTCAATATCTTTTTTATATCATTGCAAACTTAATTGGATGCAATATTCCAAGTGTGGGTCTTACCAAGGCAGTATAAAATGGTATCAACATACTTCATGTGATATTGATTTTGCCCCTCTGTTAATTCTGCCTAGGACTGCATTGGCTTTGTGGCAGCTGCAGCACATTGCTGGCTCATATTTAAATGATTGTCCACCAGGATTCCAAGATCCTTCTCGCAGTTACTACTATTGAGCCAGGTACCATTCTATTCTATACCTATGCATTAGGTTTCTCTTGCCAAAATATAGAATCTTAACTTTTCTCATCATTGAATTCAATTTTATTTTATTTATTTTATTCCAATTTCTATGCTGCCCTTCTCCCGAAGGACTCGAGGCAGCTCACAATAAAAACATAAATATAAAAAAAACGTATAAAGGACATAACATATACACAAATCAAAACACAAATACATACAGACATGACATACCATTATACATTAAAATTAGAGTTTAAAAAGGGGCAGAAGTAATAAAAGTTAAAATCCCTATTAAAAATAATTTAATAATCAAAAATTGGTCAACCATAGCCTGATTGTGAGAAAAGCCATGTTTTCAGGTCGCGGCGGAAGGAGCGAAGGTCTGGAGCAGTCCGGAATTCCATGGGTAGATCATTCCATAGGGTCGGTGCTCCCAAAGAGAAGGCACACTATCTTTTCTTAGATAGGGACCAATGTTCAAGTCTGTCAAGATCCTTTTGTATTTTAATCCTATTTTTGGGAGTATTGGCTATTCCTACCAGCCTAGTGTTATCTACAAATTTGATAAGTTTTCCTTCTATCCCCACATTTAAGTCAAGTTCTGGCTGAAAGTTATTGAAGTTATAATATGCTGCAATAATTGAAGTTTTAATAAACTTATCTGGAAGTTAAGATAATGGGATTACTGTTAAAGCTATATTATTTTGAGTAAACATAAGAGTCACCAAGCTTAGAGTTATTGGACAGATATCACTAAGCTGCTCCAACTTCACTAAACTGGAAATCTAGATATTTAGACACTTAAATTTGGAGAAGTATTTCATCATCATCTACTTTTCTCTGGTTGTATTTTTGTTTTGTGGGTGTTAGATTGAGGGAGGGTACCCAATCTTCACTGTAATGGTTTTGTAATGGTTCCTTTAAACTTGGTAATGATAAATTAGGAAAAGTCAATCTAGCTAGTGTTTTTTAATATGTAATTTCATTAAGTTTTAATAATAAAAATATTACCAACCAATTAGAACACAGGAAAAAGCAAGGAAAGAATAGAAAAATCTGGACATGCAATAAAAAAAGAATAGAAATAGAAAAAAAAAAGCAAGATATAAAGAAAAGTATAAAAATATACAGAGAGCCTTCAATTTATCATCAATCGCTTAGTAACTTATTGAAATTATGATGAACCTCCCTGGGATACTTACAATCCAAATTCAAAGTTCTGATGCTTGCCCTCACATGAGTGGACTTCGGGTGCTCAGCAACCAGATTGCATTTACTGACATTTTCCACATCCCATGATCATATGTCTGTTTTTTTAGTTCCAGTTTTTGGCAAAACCACTAGTTTGCTTAACAATTGTGGCATCCACTTAATGACTGCAGATTTCACTTAATGATTGCAATGATTTGCTTAATGACTGCTGCAAAAAGGTCATAAAATTGGGTTGGTCACATGGGTGGCAACGACCATTCTGAATTACAACTGTGATGGGTAGGCTCCATTACAGTCATAATTCGAGAACTATCTGTAAAGAAGTAGTTTCCAATGCTCCTCACTCTACTCATAAGTACAAGTATATTTTAGCCTCTCTCGCTAGAGCACAGCATCACATTGTCATCACATGACATATTGCCACTTTTTCCCCCTTCACTAAACCGGGAGTAGGTGTGGCCAGTGAGTGACACATCCGGCCCGCAGGCCGCGAATTTGACACCCCTGCTTTAGAGTTACGTCATGACTCTCTTCTTTCTGTAATTACCCTGTCTAATCATCAAAACCATAAATTACAATTTTCAGGGAAAAATGTTTTTAGAGGGTTTTCACTCACCAATAAATGTAGATTCTGGTTTTCTCAACTAAGTCAGTTTATCCATCTCAGCAAACTCTTGTCAGTTTTATAAATAATTTCTCCAGGGTAGGTAACACCAAATTTTTCCATTTTTCTGTTTACAATAAGATTGTTATTGCCCCAGTAATCATATATTAAAATACTCTTTCATTGCTGGGTGTTTATCCATCAATCCTAAAAGGAAACATTCTGGTCTCAATTGAGTATTAATCTTTAACATCCACTAGCCTAGCTCATGTTAACCGTCTGCGATCTGCTGTATGCTGCTTCCCTTTGGGGAACTTAGGTAAATTTGTCCTATGGAGAAAAAAATTATTCTGAAGGGAAATGTAGTGACAGAATTTTCAAATATTTCAAAGAGTACTGCAAAGGTAGGGAAGGAATAATTTATCTTTCCTGTCTACAAGAATAAGGCAAAAGAAAAAGCTAAATTATTATTAATATTGTAAAAAATAAATCTTCTAAACCAGAAGAGCAGGTTGATGATGCAGAAACTCATTTAAATTTCCTTTCTTTGAGATTTTCAGGTAAAGGGTAGAATCAGAATGGATGGGACCATTACAAAGAGGGAAATCGCCAACTTTTGATGGGGTTTGCATTTAGGGTGTCTCTTTGTTTTTTAAAACTGTATTAAATCTGTTCAGAACTGACATTAAGACTTTTATTTGCTTCTACCTCAAATGAAGCAGAAAACCACTGCTGAGTTTTTACAAGAATGAACTCTGGGAGTGGAAAAAAAAGAAGGAACGGTTATATGGGGCCTCTTATTTAATGAAAGTCTGCTAAAATAGGGGGAAATGGACTAAAATGTAGGTGATAGAAATGAGGGTTTGTTTGTTTTTTTGTCAATACAGTTCACATGTGTCAGATAATATACAGTATTTGATTCTGACAATAGCCTTATGTTCCAATGGGAAATAATTATTTTAAAAAATAAAATGGAATGAATTGGAAATATTAGCTCGATAGAGAAATCCTGGATTCACATTCAAATTCTTTGCCCTTTAAAGAAATCACTTTCTTCCTTTGCCTCCAGCTTCAAGATGGAGAATAATTACCCTTCTCACAAGGGAGTCAAGCAGCCTCATTAATGGTTTGTAAAGTGCTTGGCAATCATCAGACTTAGAAGGACAGAACCTTGACAAATTATTTTTAGCCATTGAAGAAAGCTCAGTTTCTAGAGATACTTAGAGGCAGAAGGAGGGTTTGTGTGTGTATGTGTGGTGTTGTTCTTCCATCAGTTAGATAGTTGAAATCTACTGTGTATCTGCATATTCCTTCAAGCAATTGTTTGGTTTCCCAATTTTCTGGCTAAGGTACAGTATATGTAGACTGCAATATGTTACATCTATATTAATGGCCACCTTGATCACTCTGAATAGATAACCAAAAAAAAGCAGAACATTTGGGAAGAGAAATGTTCAAAAAGAATACGAAATAATATTTTTGGTGGGAATCCATGAACATTGTTACAATGGAAAGAAAGTAAGGGTTTTTTCAGCAAGGTTCAGAGATCTCCATTAAAAAGGTTGTTTCGTATTGTTATTTCCATTGTTATGCTTTTGGATAGACCACTAGGGAGACAACATTGCATTTTGATGGGGAATCCTAACATCTGAATTCAAGCTTAAGCTTGAACCTGTAGGCAAATTAGTGTCTCCCAGGGATGCATGTGCAACCTCTTTCTTCTTCTCCGCAACCTGACCTATTTCACATGGTTGGTATGGGAATAAATTACATGCTGGATGTTGTATACATTATCATTATAATAGCAGGTAAAAAGAGCAGAGGCCAATACTCTCATTCAATTACCCCCTTTTCACTCACACCCAAACCTTCTTCAATAGGCCATTTACACAAATAGTTTCTACATTTGTAAATGAATTTTCTCTCTTTGTCTTCTTTTCTGCAGTCTCCTGCACATTAATTCCTGAGAGTCTCTCAGGAATACAAAGCAAATGGAAGGAGAGGCTTTTGAGAGGGCTGGAATTTGATCCACTGGTTGTGTCCCATTGGTTTCAATTTGCAAGGGCATAGTTATTATCAAGTATCCCTCCCTGTTTGTTAACAAAATACTCATTGAAGATTTACTGGGGGGGAGGGGGTGTCCTAATCAAACGCAGCCCAGTACAACTATCTGGATCTTTGTCTGGATTAAAGCAATAAACCATCCTTCTTTTGTATAATACTATGTTTTGAAGTTATAGAGAGCTGGAGGGTTCATCATCATATTTTGTTTGTTGCATCAACCATGTTTAACTATGGTTAATTTAAAATCACCAGGAATGCAGAGTTCCCACATCCTGCTAAGCCACAAACCATGGCTTACAAATCAGTTTCTTGATTTCCTATATTGCATTAGTCCAAAAACAAACAAGCCACTTTAGGACATTGCAATGGACAATCTAGCTACATGGATCTGTAGCCCTGTTTATGATTTAGCAGGATGTGTGAGCCCCTGCAAAATGTTTTCAAAATGCATATTGAACTCATAGTAATCAAGATTGACTCTTAAATCTAGTCTGTTTCCACAAATTTATAAGCAGTAGTTTGCCTAATTATGACTTAGTGAATAAGTACCGTATTACTGATTAATTAAAGCCACTGTGGTCCAATTTGGTCTAGTATTAAAAGCAGCTGGCTAGAAAGCAGCTCTTGTGACTTTGTGACTCTGTGACTTTTAGCTCCATTTTAGCCCTGAAAGCCAGCTGGATGACCTTGGGCAAGTCACTTTCTCTCAACCCAACCACCTCACAGAGTTGTTGTGGGGAAAATAGGAGGAGGAAGGTGTGTTGGATACATTCACCACCTTGAATTGTTTGTAAAAAAATAATAAAGGTGGGAAACAAATAAATAACCAAAGGTAGTATCAATAATCAATTGGAGCACCACATGAACACCATTGGCACTGACAAATTCACCATCAATCAATTGTAAAATACAGCTTTACTCGGAACAGCTTACATCCTTCCACAATATCTCTAATACCATCAAACATCCACATCTGCCTATCCCCGATCCTTGAGAAAGACTTGATAGGTAGACAAAAATGCCAAATCAAGTCTGAACATCTGGATGACTGTGCAATGAACCATATAATGGTTAGGAGACAATTAATATAATGCATTAAGCCAAAAACAATCAGATCACATTATGGCTTAACAAGAAGTGTCAGCATCTAAAGAATGCGACCATAATTGTCTTTTATGCAGCTGAGCTGCTTGTTTATTCTTATGGGAGTGAGCTAAGGTACAAACTGAATTTTGTTGCTTGCTTTAGGCTCAAGAGTTTTAGAAAAAAGGTGACTCAGCTATCCCTGAGGCTGTGTGTATATGTACTTGTGAAGTGAAAACTGGAATTGGTTCTGGCAATGAACAGTGTGAGCACTTGGAGGCCAGTTTCCTTAATTACAGAAAACCAGCTTACTGAAATTCACTCCTACTTTAAAGATGAAGATATATTTCCTTGATATGTTTTGGACATAGCTAATACAGTTTTCTTGCAACCATGGCAACTGTGGTCATTTGCGTCCTGAGAAGAAAAACTTACTTATACTAGTAACATCTAGTGTAAGGTTGCCAAATAGCCACAGTTGCCATGGTTGCAAGAAATATATATCCTGGAATATATCCTTTATCTTTAAAATAAAGGTGAATTTCAATAAGTTGGTCTTCTGGATGCAAAACTATAGTATTTACTGCTGGCCTTCTAGTGGCTCAGATTTAGCTGACTTTACTCATTTATTCTTCTTTCACTTGTGCTATTATGCAGAAGGATAACTCATGCTTCTTTTCCCACAATGAATTCTGTTTATTCCATGTTGATATGCTTGACTGCCACAGGAGAGAAGTATGTTCCTGTTCAGGTGCTTTATCTATCAAGGGGAAACTAATAAGTATAAGTCAGAACACCATTGCCATACTTTACTTGCCCTGCATTGCTTCTCCTCAGCTCTCACTAGATTTTCCTGCAGTTTCATACCTCTTAACAAGCCATTTTTTAAAAATCCAGGGCCAGTACAGTGAATTAATAGAATATTTTTGATGAATGTCTTCTATAAATATAAAAAAGCATCTTTTCTGTAGAGCAACAGAAGATTTTGTTCAAAAGAACCTTAGAGACAGGACAACCAGCCCTTTTAGGATTCTTCTCCTTTTTCCAAGATTTCCTTTTTTGTTTATTTGTTTGGAAAAATCCCATTAGGCATATTAAGCATGGACTAGGGATGAACAATATGGTTATAAATAGGAAAGAAAACAATCCCTCACCCAAGTGTAGCATAAAGGCTATTGAAGGAAGGACAATGAGATTAATTTGTATCAGAATAGAATTCCTCCTTAACCCAATGGGAGAGAAATGTATGGAAATGCAGAAACTGTGAGGGCAAAATCAATTCAAAATGTGTGAAATTAAGGGAAGAAATGGAGCCCAGTCTATGATAAATCAGAAAGAATGTATCCCATTTAATATCAAAAACTGACTGGGTTTTACACTTTGTGTTAGTCATGATTCTGTCCTGGCTTACTGAATAAGTCATAGTTTTCTGGGCTCACACAACAGTAAGTGATGGTTTATAAACTCTAAACTTTCTTGTCATTAATAGCATGAAGAACACAAAAGTATCAGAAAGGCTTGTGCCTCAGAGGAGATACAGAATGACTACACCCCAATAAGAGGACCATACATCATTTGTTATAAAGGACAGCCCTCTATTTCAGAAAACTATCCTTTACATGTACTTATTTTTCAAAAATTCACTTTTGTCCTTTATTTTGGTCATTTAACTATTGCTGTACAAATCATACCACTTACCGGTAATTCTTTCACATTCATGTGAAAAATATGATGTATGTATACTGTTTGATTCTACATATATTTTATTAGAATATGCATTTTTGTAAAGCATTGTTTGGTTTTACTCTTGAATTTTCCTTTCTATAGCAAAGTTATAAACATAAACAATTTTTTTTTATCCTCTAGAATCTCTTTCAGATTTTCTCCTTTATCGGGTTTGTCCTTTATTTTCTCCAAGAAAGTATGGTCACCATGACCTACATGCAAGTGTCATGAAAAAAAAAAGAATTTAAAATGTGTAAAGAATTAAAATGTATAAAGGAATGAGGAAAAACTAAAAGTATTCCAAGACTGTAGAAAAATTACTAAACCATTGTACCTCAGACTAGTCAACATAAGTTAACCAAAAATAATCTTGGCTTTGCACGATCAAGGGAATAGATTTGGCTCAAAGAACCAAAATATTGGAATCAAGCATGAGATAGAAGATTCACACATACAGGTATGCTGTTGCTGTGGCAACCAGACATGAGAAGATGAGAGATGGAAACAGCCACACTGGCATTTTCTTCATGTTCTTCATACCTCTGCTTCCATGTATCTATCAGGCAAATGTTGGATAGAGTAGGAGGCAGAAGATGCACAACTCTTCCCACAACTCTTTTTTTTTTTGTGGTACCCAAAATAAAAAGAGGGAGTATGAAAATGTTTTGTTCCCTATTGCTAGTATTTTCAGTAAAATAAGAGAATAATGACCCAAAATGCCAACTCCAGAAAGAAAAGAACATTTAGTTCTAATTATGCCCACTTCTTCCAATAAAGGATAATATTGTGAAAAAACTATGTAACAATAGGCTGGATTGACACAACATATGAAACCAATGTAGTTTGTTCTCTTAAGGTTTAGTAGGATGTGTTAGCCTCATCACCATGCAAACCAAGCCTATTGTACCTTATTCAGTAAACTACAGTTAGGCAAACCACAGCTTATTGTACTGTATAATATGAATACAGCTACAGAATTCTGATTGTTTTTTGTTTTCCAATCATACTGAAAATCGGATACTGAGTTGTTTAATTTTGAAAACAGCTACAATTTGGAACTGTTTTTTGTACCTATGTGTTTGCAATGCTTTCACTATATAATTAAAGTGATCCTGCTAAATTAGGTAGTGACTGAATATCTTAGCTCCTTATTTAATATTTATTCCTAATTTCTAAATCAGAAGTTAGCAATAGAAAGCCCAAGAGCCACATAAGATGCCTCATCCCCTTTTCATATTTCCTAGAGTATCAAGATTTTGCAAAATAGTTTAGGCTATCTTTATTCTGTTCAATAAAGATCTATAGAACTACAGCCATAAAATTCAAATTAGCACATGCTTAGCATTAAGTAGAAATAAGATTGGAGCATGTATGACCTAAACCAATTTTTTTAGACTATTGGCAATGGCAGATATCAGATCTAGCATACTGATTTTTTTCTTTTACACTTCCAGTACTATTTTTCTTTCAGATTACCCTTCCTTCTCTCTTTCTCTACTGACCTAGTTTTCCTCCATTTCTGGAAAGTAAAAGATATTCAGCCAGTATAATATTGCAAGGTGATCTCATGGGAATCACAACCCCAAGAAGTATGTTAAATTAGTAAGTCTACAAATCTAGGAAATCTAAAGAAAGAGAAATGGAGTTGAAAGAGATGTCCTCTAGTGGACACGTTGGGTTTGTCTTTTCAATGAAACTGTTTTTTCCACCCATGTCTATTCTCAATAATAAAGAAAGGATATGTCAAAATTGTATTTGCTATACAAGAGTTATATCTGAGTGGAATTTGCAGTCGACAAATTCTTGATTAATACACATCTTGATGATATTTATCTATTTTAATCTATTTTACACACACACACACACACACATTTTACACACCCCATCTACCAAGGAACTCTGGGAGGCAAACAACAATTAAAGATTAAAAACAATTATGTAGATCAATTAACATAAAACTGGGTCAAGGTCTCTAAAAATCTCATTGTCAAATAATCTAACAAACCGTATCTACACCAGAGTTCCATTAACATCTGGTTTGTAACAAGTAAACTGGAAAACTGTGTCATTGCGTAAGTGTCTCTTGACATACTATACTCATGAGGTTCAATTCATCCATTGAACCTCAAGCCCTTCTTCAATTATTTATTCATCACAAAATCCAATTCAGAGATTGATCACTCAGTAGTCAGTTCTCTATTAGAATCCTCATAAACAGTTGACTCTGTAAAAAGGTAAAGATTTCCTTATTCAGACATATCCAGCTCTATGGGGCAGTGCTCATCTCCATTCCTAGCTAAGGGAGCAAGCATTGTCCAAAGATGCTTCCATGGTCATGTGGCTGGCATGACTATACACCAAGGCATGTGGAATGCTGTTACCATTCCACCAAAGTGATACCTATTTATCTACTTGTATTTTCATGCTGTTGAACTGTTGGCAGGAGCTGGGGCAGGAATGGAAGTTCACCTCATCATGCAATGCTTGGGTCAACCTTCTAGTTGACAATCCCAGCATCTTAACCATTAGTTTATCCAATTCGGTATGTATTTGTTTGTAGTCAACTACAGCTAATGCAGGCCTTTGATGACAGGAAAACTGTTTCTAAGATCTTGACATTTTGTAGCTATTAAATGCATGGTTCAATTGATCCATGGACCTTTCAATTACTAATTGATTTATTTGAACTGAGGTGATTTCCATTATAAGAAATCATTATAATTTCCTCAAGGTCATTTATATGGGTGATAGAGGAATATGTTCGTGCTAAAGGCATCTACTGCTGATCATTGAGGTAAACTACAGTACCATTGCTAAAAGGAGCGTGAAGTTTTGCAAAAGTGCTTGTCCAACTCTTGCATTCTTTTCAATTTAGTTTCAATAAGATGTACAGGAGAGTATCTATGGAGATTTTCAATCATCCAGGTCATGGTTGTCCCAAAATTGGTTTTCAAAGGGCAACTGGACTTACTTGTTTTTTCCTTGAAAATGTTTCACTTCTCATTGAATGGAAGAAGCTTCTTGGATGAGAAACAAAACATTTTCAAGGAAAAAGCCAAGAAAGTCCAGTTGTCTTTTGAAAAGCACAGGAAAGTCTTTCTACTATTTATGCTGTCATCCGACAAGTGTCTTTGAGCAGGAAGATTAAATTCTCAACTATCATTGCTAAAAAATAATTGTTAAATTTACTCTTCATTAATTTATCTAATTATCTTTTTAAACAATAAATAAGTACATAAGTAACTATTCCATCACATCTTCTGGAAATAAATTCCCTAAGTTAGATACTGCATGACGAAACATAACTGTGACTTTGATTTTGCATTAAGCAATGAAATGGTTAATTTAATTTTCACTTAGCTTATTGTATGAGTACAACCACTTATACTTTATAAACTGTGGTTTGAGGTACAAATTCAGCCAGTTGTGCTCTGTTTTATAAATTGGATGAATGAACTATAGCATAATGCAAGAGTAAGCTGCATGAAACTGAGAAGGCTGAATTACAAAAGGGGACGGCACAATTACTCTATGGAGCCAGGTTTAGTTGGTTTCTTCTTCGTTTTTCTTTTCCTTTAACTGTGACAAATCTATTTACATGATCCTTTGTTTCCCATCTAAAAATAGTAAGAATCTTATCCATTTTCAGTAATCATAGAGGGGATTAAAGCATGATTAAACCAGAAAAAAAATATTTAAGGGAAAAAAAACCTACTGGAGTTCCTGATATCCATATGACTGGTGAAACCTGATGTGTCTTAATTGGTACAAAGTTCCAAGCATAAAAGGCTACTAAAAGGAGCTTGGATGTATACATAATGCTATCACTACTACTCACTTTATTGCTCTTAAAATTTGATCATCATTTATTCAGGTTATTGCTGATTCAGTTTCCTATCTGATATATGATACTTTATATTTTTAAATATAATACATACAGCCTGTTATGCGCATTTGTCCAACATCTTAATTTTAGAAATTAGTTAAGCATCAGGTTTTTTTCCTGTCTGTCCTATTTTTATTGCTTTTTTTTCTTTTTTCCATCATCTTCTTACAGCTGCATGTGAGGGGAGGTTATTTTTGCTTTTAGCCCAAAATAGCAGCTGATCACAGCTGCATGCTCCTGGATACAAAGGGCATCTCTGTGCCAGGCATCCATGTAGATCCATAACAGTCAGCTCTTAATGGTAATGTATCAGAAATAAAAAGTGACCTTTACAGCTCTATGAGAAAATCTGTTTTGATCAACAATGTAAGAATACAAAGACCTGCAGACACAAAAGAGTAGCTTATTTTCTCCAGATCTTTTGAGAGTATATCTACAATACTGCAAAATGTTAATGTGGAAGCTTGTTTTGAAATTAACGTTCAGTCACAGATTGAAACGTGGACATATTGTTTGCGTGTTTCTGAATTGTATCCCATGGATCTGTAGCTTTGAGTAACTGGTTAATGTATTTGCACAGAAAGGTCTATAGCAATCTTCAGAAAAAAATCCTGTGGCAATTTGCATTACGCAGAAGAGTTAACATGCAGATACAAGGAAACAAGCCAATCATAAAGTGGAAAAGTAGAAAATGCAGTAAGCTCTTAAAAGCCAGATGAAAATTATCAGTAGAACAAAAATTAAGTTGAATAGTAAAGGATTTTGCCTAGTGCTTAAAGAACCTAAATGTCCCAAAGAGATCTTTTTGGGAAGATCATTCCAAAAGGAGGATTGTATCACTATTTGGACAAGGACAGTCTTAATTTTATTTTTGTTAGATTAGTACATCGCATAGACAGGTTATATACATATCAGCAATCCCTTTTTTCCTGTAACAATAACATTGTGAGATAAGTTAAACTGAGATGTACCTGAAATAATAGCCCAAAGTTACTCATTAAGCTTTCACAACAGAAGGAGGTCTTGGAACTGGGTTTCCCTGATTCTACGCTAATATTTAACACTACTAGTGAACTACTACCTTATTAACTATTCATGTACAAATAGTCATGTAGAATCACAAGCCATTATTTGAAATTGTAGGAAATATACTGTTGGCTATATGTTGATTGATTGATCACCATCAATTCAATATTCTTAATAACATAATTTTTTTTTAAATTTCAACTTATATCCTGCCCTTCTCCGGAGACTCAGGGCGGCTTACAATTTATTAAGCACAAATCAATGTGCTTAGCAATATGCCATAAACCAAATAAATTCTGCACTTTCTTTAATTGTTGCTTGCGGTGATCTTACCATCTTGAAGGTGGCCCTCCTCTGAGCCTGATGCCATCCGTTGCTTGCCTTTCTCAACCAGGGTGCTCGGAAGCAGCCACCAGATGCCAGCTGGGATCTGAAGGGGCAGAGCAGAAGGAAGAGAGGCTTTGCCTTCCCTGCACTCTGCTCCTGTTTGTGCCTCCAGGCCATTGGGCTCCCGGCACCCTGGACCTCCATTCAACACCCCAGAAGACAAGCTGAGGATCCAAACAGATCTTGACAGACTTGAACAATGGGCCTATCTAACAACATGAAATTGAATGTAGAGCAAAGCAAGGTTTTACACCTGGGCAGCAAAAACCAAGTACAGATTAGGTGAAACCTGGTTCAAAAACAATCACTGTTTTTAATCATCCTAGCGGGTGATCATTTAAATATGAGCCAGCAGTGTGTGGCAGCAGCCACAAAAGCTAATACAATCCTTGGTTGTATAAACAGAAGCATAGAATCAAAATCACATGAAGCATTAGTACTGCTTTATAAAGCCTTAGTAAGGCCACACCTGGAATACCCCATCCAGTTTTGGTCACCACATTACAAAAAAGATGCTGAGACTTTGGAAAAAGTGCAGAGAAGAGCAACTAAGATGGTTAAAGGCCTGGAGACTAAAACCTATGAAGAACGGTTGCAGGATTTGGGTATGGCCAGTCTAGAGAAAAGAAGGACTAGAGGAGACATGATAGAAGTATTCCAGGATTTGAGGGCCACAAAGAGGAGGGGGTCTACTTATTTACCAAAGCATCAGAAAGCAGGACAAGAAACAATGGATGGAAACTAATCAAGGAGAGAAGCAAATTGGAAATAAGGAGAAACTTCCTAACATTGAGCCTAATTAACCAACTTGCTCCAGCAGTTCTGGGTGCTCCATCACTGGAGGCTTTTAAGAAGAGACTTGGACAGCCGGTTGTCTGAAATGGTATAGGATCTCCTGCTTGAGCAGGGGGTTAGACTAGAAGACCTCCAGGGTCCTTCCAGTTCTATTCTGATTGATTGATTGATTGAAATGTCTCTCTAGGAAACACCATCCTCTTTGCTCAGTGAAGCCTCTTGACAGTTTTTGACTCTTCTTCTTCTAGGTTTGGGATCACCTGCAAATT
>JANHFM010001829.1:0-11163 GCA_032468115.1 Grayia smithii | reverse complement strand
ACTTGGCCCTCCCTTTTGGGGGACATGTGGCTTTGGTATGTCCCATGCCTGGATGATGTCTCCAACCATAACGGAGAGGAGTGTTGGTTCTTACCTGACATGTACCTTCTCGTTGGTTGGAGACATCATCCAGCCCCACCCTTGCATTGTCTGGTCTTTCGGATTTTTTTCCTGTTGCCTCTTGGACTTTGATTGTTTTCATTTCCTGTCTTTCTGTCCAAACACACCGAACCTGTCACGGCCCTCGCGAAAAGTGGATCCAAGTAGCAGAGGCAGGGGCTTAAATTGCTTTGACGGGCTCAGTCCCTTTGAACTGAAGGGAGAGAACCACCCATGCCTGGATGATGTCTCCAACCAACAAGAAGGTGCGTATCAGGTAAGAACCAACGCTCCTTCTCAATCTGAGACTGTGTTCCTCTGGGACCCTAAAACTCTGCCTTTCTGACCCCATATTGGTCCACCCATGCTATATGAACCTTGGTATTCTTATACCCATTTCTATAGACTTTGGCCACTTTTTGCAAAATATTCCTGTGTGTGTTTGTTTGTGTATGTGTGTGTATATGCATGTGAACATGTATGACTTGGAGCAGGACAGCTATCATATTCTATCCATCAGGAATTTTCCATTTTCATACAATTGGTGCCACTTGTGCATCGAGTGATAGGATCAACAGTAAGTCCAAATTGTTGGGGTTTGCCAACAATATTCTCTCTCTGTTCTGACTTAGGCATCAGTGTGTTTGTTCTTTTCTAAATCAAATACTATCACTTTCAGGGGTCCTTGGTGCTCTCTGAGCTTGCTTGTTTTTTTGCAGACATTTCATTATCTTTAACTATGTAACATCATCAGTGCTAGTAAGGAGCGCTGTTTGCTGTCAGTTTATATTCTGGTGACTTCTCTGTCTGGGTGGGTGGGGGCCATGTTAGTGATTCTTTGGTTGGGCTGTTTACTGATGGCTCTTTGGGGCATTGCTCACTTGATTGTTGGTCTAAAGTTGACCTTGGAGTTAATTTATGCTGATCTGAATGCTGATTACTGGTGGAGAGGTGCTAGAATCTTTTTTTTGGGGGGGGGGGCTGGTTGATTATCTCTTTTGCATAGTCTATAGATGTTGTTAATGTCTGTTGAAAACAAGCAAGCTCAAAGAGCACCAAGGACCCCTCATTTCAACCTGAACTACAAATATTCTCCTTTATTAGTACTATCGCTTTCAAATCAGTACATTTCATTTGATTTGATAGAAATGAGAACTACAGCTAAGCATAATTATCATTGTTGTAAAAGTAAAATTCTATTTTCAGAAGTTGTCCATCTTTCTCTAGCGGGATGGGAAGGACATGTAGCTGGATTCTACCTCTTAAGTCCTGTGGCTGCTGTAATTTAGACTCAACACTAACTCTGTCCTTTGCCAAACCAGTACAATCCATGCTGGAATATATTAAGTCCACTTCAGGAAGAACACAGGAGATAAACAATATAGAGTGTAGAGTGAAATTACCCTTAATGTAAAATGCTTATTCAGTTCCATAGAAATCAACTGTTTAAAATACCAAAAGCAAAGTTTCATTTTTAAAATGTACTATCCAGTTTTGGAAGTGAATTACCTGCATCTCATCATATTGTGATATGGCTGCAAGTCTAGTACACCTTTATCTCAAAGCAAATCTCCTTGATCACCTTTTGATTTAGCAATTCAAAACCATGCAAATGCGAGTAGATAAATAAGTACCACTTCAGCAGGAACGTTATTGTATAAAGTGATGGGAAACACTTTATTTTATTTTATTTCATTTTTATTTTTATTTGACTTCTTTGCCGCCCTTCTCCCGAAGGACTCGGGGCAGCTTACAATCGTAATAAACATTGAAAAATATAAAAAACATATATAGACAAACATAGACAACATACAGTTTAATAAAGGGGCAATGATCAAAACGTTAAAAATTTGACAATCTAAAAACAATTAAAATGGTCAGCCGTAGCCCACTTGTTGGAACAACCACATCTTCAGGTCACAGCGGAAGGAGCGGAGGTCGGGGGCTGTCTGGAGTTCTACAGGTGAATCATTCCACAGGGTCGGCTCTCCCACAGAGAAAGCTCTCCCCCTGGGGGCCGCCAGCCAACATTATCTGGCCGACCGCACCCTGAGGAGGCCAACTCTATGGGAACACACCAGGCGCTGGGAGGACATTAGTGGCAGAAGGTGGTCCTGCAAGTACCCCGAGCCTAAGCCATGTAGAGCTTTATAGGTCAAAACCAGCACCTTGAAGCGCACACGGAGGGCCACTGGGAGCCAGTGTAGCTCGCGCAAAAGTGGTGTAACATGGGAGTAACGCGGCCGCATTCTGAATCAGTTGGAGCCTCTGGGTGCTCTTCAAGGGCAGCCCCATGTAGAGGGCATTGCAATAGTCTAACCTGGAGGTGACAAGGGCATGAGTGACCGTGCATAAGGCATCTCAGTCCAGGAAAGGGCACAACTGGCGCACCAGGCGAACCTGTGCAAAGGCCCCCCTTTGGTTATGGTCATGGCTGTCAGATGGTCTTCCAGGGACAGCCGTGAATCCAAGAGGGCACTCAGATTGTAAGCCCTTTCCGAGGGGGCCAAAGCCTCCCCCCCCAATCAAAAGAGATGGGGCCTCTTGGACTTGAGATGCCAAAATCCACAGCCACTCAGTCTTGGAAGGATTGAGCCTGAGCTGGGTTGGTCTGGGGTGGAGATGTAAAGCTGGGTATCATCAGCGTATTGATGATACCTCACCCTGAAACCACGAATGATCTCACCCAGCGGCTTCATATAGAAGTTGAATAGGAGGGGGAGAGAACCGACCCCTGAGGCACCCCACAAGTGAGAGGCCTCGGGCCTCTGTCCCCCCACCAACACAAACAGCAAATGGCCCAAGAGGTAGGAGGAGAACAACTGAAAAACAGTGCCCCACACCCCCAATCTCCGGAGCCGTCGCAGCAGGATACATGGTAAATGGTATCAAAAACCACCGAGAGGTCAAGTAGGACCAGGACAGAGGAGTGACCCCTGTCTTGGGTCCACCAGAGATCATTGACCAGCATGACCAATGCCGTTTCTGTGCTGTGACTGGGCCTGAAACCAGATTGGTATGGGTCCAGATAATTCGCTTCCTCCAGGAATTGTGGTAGCTGACGTGCCACCATGGTCTCACCAACCTTCTCTACAAAGCGAAGGTTGGAGACAGGACAGTAGTTATTCAATGAGATTGAGTCCAGGCCGGGCTTCTTGAGGAGGGGTGGTACCACCGCCTCCTTTAATGAGGTGGGGAAGACTCCTTCCCTCAAAGAAGCAGTGGTAAAAGCCTGGAGTCAGTCTCCTGTCACCTCCCGAGCTGCCGAAACTAGCCAGGAGAGACAGGGGTCCAATAAACACATGGTGGCACTCATCTTACTCATAATCCTTTCCACATCATCCAGAGAAACAGGATCAAACTCAGTCCAGATGTCATCACCAAGACCTGCCTCCGTCACCCCACCAGACTCTGCCCAGTCGGAGTCCAAGCCCGTCCAGATCTGAGCGATTTTGTCCTGCAGAAACTGCACAAAATCCTCAGCTCTGCTCTGTAAGAGGTCCTCCCTCACTCTCTGTTTAAGGAGAGAGCGGGTCACTCTAAACAGGGCCGCTGACGCGTTTTCTGCGGACACGATGAGAGTGGAGAAATATGTACGTTTCTCCGCTTCCATCACCACTAAATAAGTCCTAATATAGGATCTTAGAAGTGTTCGGTCAGACTCGGATCGGGTGGCCTCCAACAACTCTCCAGGCATCTTTTCCAATGTTTCGTCTCCTGAAGCTCCATGGTAAACCATGGGGCTAATCGCGATCTGCGTCGGGTCAGAGGCCGCAAAGGCACAACTCGGTCCATGGCCCCAGCCGTGGCCTGTTCCCAGGCCACCACTAGGGCCTCGGCCGAGTTGTGGGTTAGGGAGGCAGGAGGTGTCCCAAGCTCCATCAAGAACCTCTCAGGGTCCATCAGGCACCTGGGGCAGAACCAACTCACTGGTTCCGCCTCCCAGTGGTGGGGGGTAGCAGATGGAAGGTCTAGCCTAAGCAGGAAATGATCGGACCATGACAGGGGATGGATAGATAATTCCCCCCTACTCCAATCATTTATCCACTGTCCGGAGACAAAAATAAGGTCGAGAGTGAGTCAGGTCCATGGCCATCATGGAGGACAGGAACTCCCCAGCTAACTCCAATGTCTCACTGATAGATGGCAGGTTAAAGCTCAACTGCCAATTTGATTAAGACTTCGAGCAGCATGGGCAGGGCTGATGACACGCAGCTGGGAGACAGGTACTTGATCAACAGACCCAACTGAACTCCAGGATCCCATCTCAGGAGGAGAGACTCACATCCACCTATCTGAGGGTCAGTGGCCAGCTTAGGATCAAGACTCTCCCTAATAACCACCATCACCCTTCCAACCCTTCCCTGGGCTCGCGGCTGGTGAAGCACCCAGAAACCTGGTGGGCATAATTCAGAGAGAGGAACTCCCCCCTCCTGGCCCAACCAGGTCTCCGTGATGCAAGCCAGATCCGTGCCCTCCTCGTCAATAAGCTCCTAGACAAGGGGGGCCTTATTCGCCACGGACCTGGCGTTCAGGTACACCAGCCGGAGTCCAGGGTCCTGCAAACTCCCATAACCCCAGGGGAGCATGGTGAGCAATGGGGGTCAGAACAACCACCGCTTGAATATAGCGGGGGCGCATTACCCCAGTTTTGTATGGCCCTCTGCTCCCACCATACCTGCCTCTCCCAGTCAACACCGAGATCAAATGACCCTGCCTACCCTGAACTCCTTCCCCCCTCCCCTCACCCTCCCACATGACTATCCAAGGGTTTGGGCGGCTGACTGGCAAGAGCTCTCCCAGGCCCTGCCCGAGTCTTAGGAACCACCCCCTTCCCAGGTCCCCTTAAAATCCTAATGAAAAACCCATTTTAAAAAACCCTCAGACCCCACTTAGAAACATGCCAACTCTCGGGGTCCCAAAACCCGTCATCAAGGAAAGTTCGCTTCAAGGAAGGTGGCCAGACCTGTGAGAGGGGAGAATCTCGCAGGGTATAGAGTTGTGCTGCGGTATAGGCCAGTTGATGATAAAAGATGGATGATAGGGAGGTAGCTGTGGAAGGTCGATTGATGACCCACTCTCAGGGAGGTGGCACAGATGGTAATAGGGTTCCCAGGACTGCTTGAGCTCCACTGTCCTCTCACGGCAGTGGAGAGGCCACATGCTGCAACGTTCTGCCCGTGGGTGGTGATGTCTCTAGCCGCCCTCTCACGGCGGCTAGGTCAGGAAGCCAGCAGTGACATTGATGCTATCCACAGGTAGAGGAGGAGCAATCATGGTCCCATTCAAACCCTCAGGGGCCTGGAGCCAACAGAGCACAGCCACCATCACAACTTGCAGACCAATCGGTTAAGGTGATAACAAGAACAGTGGATAATGGGGAGGCAGTGTTTATGGCAGCGATGATGAATAAATCAGCTGCCAGGTGGAATCAACCACCAGATGTAATGGAGTAGAGAAGTTTAGGGGCAATGGCGATGGGAATAATGGTCAAATTAAGCTACACTAATGAGATAGATGGCAAAACAAACCCCTGTGTGTCCAAACCGGGCCTGTTGGCAGGGCAGCAAGCAATGGAAAAGCAGGAATGGCGGCCACAGCCGGAAGAAGGCCCAACTGCCAGAAAGTAGTGGTAGCTGCCGCCACAACTCGGCCCCAGGGCCACAGCAGGCCAAAACCGCCATGCTCTGCTGCTGGGCTCAACCGCTGTAGAGTCCACAGCATCAGTGGTGGGAGAAATAGGCCATCCAGGCCAGGGGGGAGGGGAGGAGACGGGCATGATGGAAGCAGCCCCTCCGCAGTCTCTGAACCGAGCCCCTCACTCCTCTGCGGACTCCGGGCTGCATTAAGGGGCTGAAGAGGCCACCAACTGTCTCAAAAACCTGTCCTGCTTCCTCCCCTCAACTCCCTCATCGCCAGCATCGCCGTTGTCATCGCCGCCACTGCCATGCTGCTGCTGTCGCCGTCCTCTTTCATCTTTCTTCCTTCGCCTCACCATACAGGCGCGGACCTAGCCTCATTCCGAACTGTCCGGAGCTCAAACCTGGCAACGGGGAGCTCAGCGCAACCGCAGAGTCTTCAGCCAGCTGGACAGGGGCTGCACAAGAGCCGGAACCCCCCCACCACCACAGCCATCCAAACAGAGCCAACAACCCTTCCATCATGAGCTCAATCGCAGTAGGACACCATCTTCGAGCATGCACAGTCCCAGTTTCCCAGTTTCCCTTTCTTGATATTATTTGGGCACTGTTCTGATCCAGCCTTAGCAGAAACAAGAAACAGCCTTGTCCTAAAAAACCCTCTTTATTTATCTCCTGTGAATTAATGTCATTCACACACTGAAAAGTCCAGGCAATAGTCCTTCAAAGAGTTAACTGCAGTAATAGAGCTATCAGTTCCTTGGCATAATTGCCAGGCCCTAAGCTCCCAGCTGCAAAGCTGCAAATTAAGTTCTGGCAAATAGTCTCTGAGGCTTGAAACATGATGAGCCAAATCTTCAGAAATCTGAACTGTTGTCTCCTATGACCACCACTCCTTCCTTCTATTTATTCCCTAGTCAGGGAGGGGTCATTCAGCATCCACATGTGCTTTGCTTCCTGAGTCAACTCCTTGTCCTCAGTTGGTCTCTTCTCCTAACAGCTCTGCACATACATGCATCTGGAACAGGCCCCAGCTGTTCTTCCTCCCCACTTATTTCAGCCTCCAAAGGCAGCTGCCTCTCCATTGGCTGGGAAATGTCAGACGGCCCTGGCTTTATCTCTGCGTCTGATGCAGAGCATCCATCAGAGCCTTCTCCAGACTCCAGAGCTGGCCTAAGTTCCTCCCCAACCTACTCATCATCCCAGTCTTCCGCCAGCTCCGCTGGCAGCTAGCGGGCCACAACAGACACTACATTTGGGAGAAAAAAGGAATAGCTAAGAGCTCTCTCTTTGGAACTGTCCTTCCCCCGCATGCAAGGTTTTTTTCATATTGTTGCCTTCTGATGGTTTAACTACAACGTTCATAATTGCCCAGAAAACAACCACTGTGCTTAGTAGAGATTGTAAGAGCTGCAGTCCAACAAAGTAGAGCATACCCTGTTGTTGAGACCTGTTCTAAAGATTCAGTGACTTGGCTCCAACATTGGAAGAAGCTATAACACTATGCTTTGCTTTGAATTAACTATACTGTGTGGCATTCTCTCATTCTGATTTAAAAAACATGATTTAACGTGTGATCCCAGTCCCATTTTGCTAATAAACTGCAGTTCATAATTTACCAAAGTATGAAAACATTATTAATACCTAAAACATTGGGTAAAATGTTGAAACACCTTTCTTATTTGAACTGACTTTAAGGATTTTGATTGACCTTTTGAGTAGAGCATAGGATTTGAGGAGGGTGGTGTATTTCATTCTCATATCAAAACTTGAAGCTGTGGCCTAAAAGTCCAACTAAATAAGTGGTGTGGCAACAAATAAAAACCACACCACATGCTGTGTTGAACCAGAAACTGTCAATTGCTGTATTTTATCAGGCCAGATCTTTCCCATGGATACCATGTGGGCTTTATATAGCTTATATCTAAGTAGCCACACCAAGTGCAGAAATACACGTAATAACAACATCAATAACAACATCGATTGAATCTGAAATTGATCATTTTAGCACAGACCAAATGAAATGAATGAGATTTAAATGAATCTACTCTGTGTATTCAATTTTAAAAGAAGTTTTTAAGCACTAGATGTTTTATTTAAACCAGTGGTTCCCAATCTTTTTTTGGCGATGCCCCACCTAAACATCTTTAAAATCCTGATCCCACCTCCACCCCCTGTGACATATAATTCTTACTATTCAAAAAGTGACTCCTACTCAGACGGAGGAAGCCTAAAAGGCCATTAACTTGGTTTAAACAAGGTTCCAATTGCCCCATTAAAAATCAAATTGCCCCCCTGTGAGACATGGCCCCCACATTGGGAACATTGATTTAAATCCAAACAATTCCAATCATGTATAGACTAGACAAAGAGAAATAAGAGTTATGACATTTTTTTTAAGCATAAGGCATATGTGAAGAATAAGATTTTTCAGCAATTTAGTTAGAACCTATACATAAATCAACAATCTAGGACTTTGGAGAGAAATGCAGAGAGCAAGTGCAATTGAGAGATCAGAAAAACAGATCAAGAGAGGTAAGATATTGTATCAGGACGAAACTGGGATCAAGAAAATGTGAGCAGCCTTAAGGGTTCCGAGATCATGGACAGATCAGTGAGAATTACAACATACCTCAATAAAATCTCATCTTATCATCTCATTCTTTTTCTATTTCTCCCTTTTCCCAGTACAATGCCCTCCAGATATAGTAGAATGTAATTTATGTCATCTTGTTTTCAATTACCTGTGACCTGGAACACAGTGGCAGAGCATATTTTTTACACAGAGAAAGTCTCAGGCTCAGTTCAAACCATATTCAGTAATACATAAAGATTAACTATAGCCTTGCATGGTTGTAAACAAAAAATTAAAAATAATAAATAGTAACTTTAAAAAAATAATAAAACCAGGATTTAAGATCTATGGGAAATTTCTAGGTGATATCCATCTCCATGGGATATCGATACGCTGATGATACTCGTTTATATATCTCCTTCCTGGGTGAAGCGAGTGATGCAGTGGAGATCCTTTCATGATTCATGGAAACTATAGAAGTCTGAATGGGGAACAACAAACTTCAACTAAACTCCAGACAAGAGTGGTTGTGGGTGGGCCCTTCTGTACCTTGGAGTTCATCATTGCATTAGCCCAGATAGACCTAGTGCATAACTGGGGGGGGGGGAGTCCTCTTGGACTCACAGCTGCTACTCAAATAGATAGTGGTGGCCCTAGCTCTGCCTTGTGTGCTAATTATGTTTTTTCCTAGAAAGGGAGGCCCTTCACTGGTCACTCATGCCCTGGTCATCTCCCAATTGGATATTACAATGCATTCTAGATGAGGCTACCATCTAGATTATCCAGAAACTTCAGCTGGTGCAGATCCAGAGATATGAACCATCTTGGGTGACTGAAGAACACATGCAACACCCTTCCTATGCAAACTGCATTGAGTTAGCAGTCTACTTCCAGATCCAATTCAAGTGTTGGTCAACACCTTAAACCCTACATGCAGTGGTGGGATTCAAATAATTTAACAACCGATTTGCCCAAGGTCAAGTTGGCTGTTGTAGCAGGCGTGGCCCATCCCCGTCCTCCAGCTCTGCCACACATGCAGGACAAGCCTCCTGCAATGGCCAACTTGACCCTGGGTGAACCAGTTGTTAAATTACACACACACACCGCTATCAAAATGGATCCTGAGCGCTACACTGCAATGGAGAAATGGGAAATGGAGCAGCTGGCACAAGGGAAGGAGGAGGAGAGAGAGAAGAGGGAAAGCAGCCTTCTCCTTCCTTTGTACCAGCTGCTCTATTGCCCATTTCTCCATTGTAGCACAGTGCAGCACCCGGGATCCTTTTTGATTGGGGGAGTAATTTAACAACCGATTTGCCTGAACCGGTGCAAACCGGCTTAATCCCACCACTCCCTACATGGTATAGGACCAAGTTACCTACAAAACCGTCTTCGCCCCATCTCATTGCCTGTTACACTCAATCTGGAAGGGAAGCTGTACTACAGACCCTGCTAGTCAAAACAATTCAGCTGGTGGGGTCTAGAAGGAGTGCCTTCTCTGCTGCTCCCTCTGCTTTGTGGAACATCCTGCCCCCAGAAATGAGAAAAATCCCCAATCTCATAGCCTTCCATAAAGGGGTCAAAACTTGTCTCTGCAGCCTTGCATGGGTGGGGAGGGGAGCACAGAGAGTCATGCAACCATGGGGCTGGCTAGTCCTTTGAAAGCTCCCTCATCTGTAATATTCTAATATTAAATGGCCATCATATGATTCCCCCCCTTTTTTTGATGTTCAATGTCATTATCCTATTATTTTTTTAAAAATTATACATTTTATTTATCAGTTTATATTACAAACTGCTGAGAGCCCCTCTTTGAGGGAGATGGGCAGTTTAGAAATATGAAATTGCACATATAGATGCAAACACACTGTTGAATCAGAGCTTACTTCCAGTTATTTATAACATAAATAACTCTTAAACATTAAATTCTCCAGAATACAATATAAAAGCATACTGTAATAACATTACAAATATAATTGAACAATTAATGTGAATCATGTAATTTGCCTCAGGAACCATGTCATGAAACAAATGTCACATGTCACTTGTGTGATGATGTCATTATAGCTACAGTATGAGGTCCCTCCCTCCTACGGATGCTCGTGCATGCTAACAAGAGAGTTCTTGGGCTGAGTTTGTTCTGTGAATCTACCACTTTGGATCACAATTTATGACTTCACAATGGTACACTAAACCAACCAATGGTTTAATTTGGCATAGAACGGTGATGACGAACCTATGGCACGGGCATAGAACATCTCTTTGTAGTTCTGAATCCTGAGTTGCATGACACCCACCTCTTTCTTTCATTTTTTTAAAGAGAGACACAGTCAATGTAGCATATGGCTTCTCAGTTACTTTTGGTAAGCTTTCAAAAATCTTACAAAATGAATCAAATTAAGGACCTTACTAAATGGCAGTAGAAAGATTGTGGGTTGAATCCCAGGTTTGCTGCAATCATGTAATAAGTACAGAAGGACTTATGGGATGGGAAATATTCCTGTTTTTAGTATTGATACCAATCTGCTTGTGAGCAACCCAGAGATGGGTGGTTATAATTAATTGAAATAATAAATACATAAATATAAATACCACCCTAAATAAAGGAAATTAAAGTTCTCTGGACTGCTGATTAATTTCTAATGAAACCCAAACTGCTTCTTTTCTCAGCTGAGTTTCCATGTTCTATTAGAAAGATATCATGAAAAAATATATATTTCAGGAAATATGGAAGAGACCTGCAGGAGAATGTGATGGTATGGTTATCTTCAACTCCATCAGCTATAATGTAGAAATGATTTGCCATTCCTTTTTGTTCTACATTTTTAAATTTCCAGCATAAAATCCTGACAT
>JANHFM010001827.1:177299-187749 GCA_032468115.1 Grayia smithii | reverse complement strand
TTTCGCTCTCCCCCCCCCCACTCCCAGCCCCGCCTCCCTCCGGCCGTCTGCGTGGCTCAGGAAAGGTACGCGAGGCAAGAGGCGCGCGCTGGGCCTGGCTCTTTGCTGCCTTGCGGACGCCGAGCTCAGCGGCGAAGCGGAGGCCGCCTTGCGCGGGAAAGCTTTGGGAGGGAAGAAAGGGAAAGAAAGCTGGAAGGGGGAGAGGAGGGAGCGGCCGAGTCGGGATGGGTTGGGTTGGGTTGGGTTGGAAACGGCGCGCGCTCAAGCGCTCGGGAGCGCGCGCGCCACAGGATTTTATTTATTTATTTTTCTCCCCCCCTTTGGGAAAAAAAAAATTGCCTAGCAGACAAAAATAATTTAAGGCTGCAGAAAATTCTCCTGGGCCGGAGTCACGCGTCACAATTCTCGCACAAACGGATTTCTCTGGTCGTCTTGATGATGCTCGGTAGTTTTTGCTGCGCGGGGCAGTTTTTTGTTTTGAAAGGAAGGTGAAATCGTCACGAATAGATTTGCCAAATCCAGAGTTTGCATTGGAACTAAAGGAAGCATGCTGTCTTTTAGGGCGCTACGGGTATTCGGCGGTCTCTGCTTCGGTAAAATGCATTTTTTAAGGCGGACGGTGTTTCGTGCATTTACTAAACCCGGCAACGATCCACGTGAGGTTATAGTATAATATAATTGTGTATTAGTTTAGAAGAGTGGGAGTGGTTTTAGTGCAGTGTAGGCTTTTCCTCACTGCTGAGTTGAAGCCGTCTCCAGCCATCCTTGAGCCAACAACAGACAACTATGTTGGCATGAAGTTTATTGTCCGTGTGGTCCCTTAACCTGCCTCTTGTTTCCGGGCTTTGCCACTCACGACTTCTTTTCAAGGGAATGAGGGACAAAGCCAAATGGAGTTTATATGGTCTTTGGGCGGTGCCATGATAAGGGGAGGGGGGGATAGCATTTAAGCAACTCACTCACTCTGAACACCAGATGAAAGCAAAATAAATGAGGACTCAGAAGAAGAAGAAGAATGGGAAAACATTGCCACAGTTTCTTTGTGCTACAATTGGGCACAATTCCCCATTCTTGAATCACTGAATGGATATTCCTTATGGGATAAGATGAAACAAAGAGAAAGGTAAACACCTGGGAATCATGAGAAAATTGCAAATGGAAATTAAGTACTGTATATCTGGGGACACTTTCAGACATCCACCGCAAATGAGGGTTGCAGCAAAATGACACAACTACAGTGATGTCATGATGCAAACATTGCCCTTATTCATTTGTGTGTGTGGCATGCGTACCTTTGAATCAGTCTTGGCGCTTTGTGAAATGCCTGCAAAGTCTCTGCCATTTTCTTGGGAAAATTTTGGAAGTGATTTCCCATTGCCTGTTTCTTAGGGCTGAGAATGAGGGACTGGCCTAGATCAGTCAGCTACCTTCATGCCCAAAGTGGGACTAGAGGACACGATCTCATTCTTGGGAAAACATTGCTTTATCAAAACACTACACGAAGTTTTCCATGCTTATTTCATTCCAAAAAAAATTAAAAGTCCATTTGTAAAGTGAGCATTTTATACTTTTATAAATAAAAATAAGATGACTTTTTTGATTCTTGGAGAACTTGTTCATGTTATGGAATTACTAGAAATTTGGCATTCAAATCAGCCATCAAGAAGTACATAGAGATAAACATTCAAAGAGACAATAAAAAAGCAAAAAAGGAAACAAGATCAAAAATACCTCTTCACCAGCATCAACATCTAGATAAACAGAGATTAACATCAAGATTAATACCAGACCAACATGCAGTAAGCAATACCCCAATCAGGTAACTACCAAATCAGACAGTCAAGCAGTAAACAACAGCCTAATCAAGGAACTACCAAGAAGAAAACAGCACTCCCAGCAACACTGAAGGGAAAGCCACGGTATATACAGAGAGCAAACCCCACCCTTTTGCACTGATGGTGTTACCTAGATGGATAATGAAATGTCTGCAAGAAAAAAATCAAGCTCAGAGAGCACTAAGAACTCTATGAGATATAACAAAAGTTAGTTTGATATTGTTTTGGTGCATGCATAATTTGATACAAATAGGGTATGGAAATTACAGAGAGAAATTGTCTAAATCAGTGGTCTCCAACCTTTCCAGCTGTGCGGACTGGCATGGAAGAGAGGGGATGGTTCCATGTGAGCATCAGGTGAGCGCACACACAGCTCCATTTGTGCAAGCTGCCTGCTCGCCCAACCCCAATGGGCATAAGTGGAGCTTCTGCAGCCCGGTTCTGAACAGTCCACAGCCCGATTGTGAGCCAGGGTTTGGGGACTTCTGGTCTAAATTGAATATAAAGAAGCTAGTTTTTAAAGGTTTTATGGGATCTTGGTGAGGAGATGATGAAGTCCAACTGGATTTGCTATTATTTGGTATTTCACTTAGTAATACAAATGATGGATTTCACTTCATTCACTAGAGAGGAATAATGATTCCAGTATTGTATGCTGTGAACTACTGAATCCTTCATTGTCAGGGATGAAATGCTTCCAGTTTGGACCGGATCGGTTGATCCGGTAGTGGAGACTGGGGCTGGTTCGCTGTACCGGTAGCAATCGCTGGCTGGCCACACCCCTGCCATGCTTCCCTGCCTTCCACACTGCCTTCCCGTCATCCCGGTGGCCAGCTTGCGAAGGCAGGCAAGCGGAAGGCCACATGGAAGGCAGGAAAGCATGGCAGGGCTGCAGGGAAGGAGCTAAGAGCTTACTCCCTTCTCTGCAGCCCTGCCATGCTTGCCTGCCTTCCATGCTGCCTTCCTGGAGGTCCCCCATGCCCGCTTGCCTTCTGAGGTTGGCATCCAGCCCGACCTGGCCAGTGGATGGGTGGGCAGTCCTTGGTGGAAAGGCAAATGCTGAGCTGGGGCTGAGAGCGGTGGCAGTGGTGCTGTAGGAAGGCAAGCAGACATCCGTGGACTGCTGCATATGCGCCTGCCCCATTTCTGTAAAGGCAGAGCCCACCCCCCCAGGGCAATCCAAAGAGGAGAGGAGGATGCTGCAGAAAATAATGCTTTCCACCCGGGCCAGTGTGCCTCCCGTGCCGGCTCCACGGGGCTTGGGGTTCTGAAGCAGCCCACTGGCTTCCCACCCATCCAGCCACCTGCCTGCTCTCTCTGATTGCTGGCGCCATTCCGGGAACTCAGCCTGCAGAGTCTGACACTCTGGGAGAAGAGGCTCAGCTGCAGTGCTGCTTCCCGCCAGCAAAGAACTGGAGCAAGAGGCACAGAAGCCTCTGGCGGCCAGCAGGACAGCAGCCCCCTGTGTGGGGAGAGGGCCAGCCTGGCTACACCCTAATGGAGCCTGCAGTGCTCTCCCTTCGGCCTGGGTGGTAGCACGCACTCAGGCACTCTGAAAAAAGAGGCTGCAGCTGCAGGTATCTCGTGATGGGAAAATAGGGTTTTAAAATAGAAAAAAAAATTAAAAGTTTTCCTATTGGGTTCTGTGGGCGTGGCTTGGTGGGGGGTCATGTGACTTAGTGGGCATGGCTGTGAGTGACATCAACTTGGTCATGCCCACTCAGTCACAGGAAACCCCCACCACCAAGCCACACCCACAGAACCGGTAGGGAAAATTTTTAGATTTATTATTTTTTTGCAGAAAGTTTTTTATTTTTTCCATGAACATGAATATGGAATATTTTTAGATTTCACCACTTCATTGTAGACATATCTGCTAAATTAATATCTAAGAATTACTAAAGAAATAGAATAATTGTGTTATTACTACATTACCATAGGATACGATCCATTTCATATTTCACTTAAACATTGAAATAATGTTAACTGGGAGACATGGGCACAAAGGTTCTTGCAGAAAGTCAGATTTGGTTAATTTGAAAGACTTTAAAAATAAAGTGGATGTCTTGGAAAAGATGCATGAGATTTTTATGAAAATTAGGATCAGCTGCGGACAGTAAACACTTAAGTAACACAAGGATATTTAGCTCTCATGAGGCCCAAATTATATACTAAGTCTGCCCTCTTTTATAGATGACAGTCATACTTTCATAGAACATTCTTTGTGATTGAATACGAGGTAACACAGAAAAATACAAACACTGCACTGCCTTGATTATTTTAACTTTGCCTCTTTAAGAGAAATATGTGAGTTATTTGGAGCCAGAGATTCACAGAATTTGTGACTGAAGTTTCATTCAACTATTTTCATTAATTTATTTCTAACAAACACTGAGAGATCAGCTTACCCACCCTTGCCTTAAATGATACGGTATAAGGCTGAAATAACATAAAGCTAATTATAAAATCTGGTGGCTCAAGAGATTTTGAACTCCTAATTCCTGTCATTAACAATCAAGATTATGTTAGGAATTGTAATCTGAAATATATGAAGAACACCAGATTATCAATCCCTGAAGTGCCCTCTCCCATATACAGCAACCCTGCAATTATGCGGTTGTGTTTGTCTAATACACTATTTCCCATGGTTCTCTCAATTCAGTCATCTGTATTTACAAAACAGCAATTATAAGCAACCACATGGGTTTTCTTTACGTAACACACTAGGCTGAAATGTGGTTGATCACTGGACTTCTGGCTGGAGCATGGCAACCTAGCATATCTCTGAGCAGAGACAATGACCATGGCAAAGACTGAAGAACTGATGAGTTGACCAAGTCTATGGAACCTCTCCAGAGAAGAAGAAGACAGGAGATTATCCACATATGCTCTGGACAACTACTCTTCATGAGGAGATTGCATGTGGTCATTGCACAGTTTAGAGCCAGCAGACAAATCAGCCATCATGCTCTTAGTCACAGTGGAACTTTTCAAAGGACAGTGAAGTTTGCTAACCTCACTTAGTAATTACTTTCAGAAATTTCTTATTTAAATATCTTAAAGATATTAGAGATCAGAACAAGTTTGAAAAGTCATCTGGTAAATTTATCTTCATTCTTGAGCAAAATAAAAATAAGTTTTAAGAATTTTAAGAATTGGGAATAAACTCAAAAAGCTAATAAGACTTTGATCTAAGTAAATTGTAAATGAATTAAGAGTACCAACAAATTTGAAATAATAAGGAAAAATTGAAGTCAAAATTAAGGTAACTACATGGACACAACCATCCATTTTATTGGCAACAGTACAGAAATAGTTTTCATTGTCTTAATACAGGATGCTTTTCAACTTTCAAGTCCAGTCTAAAGATCTGAATTTCCCTGGTGGTTAGTTATTCAAGTACTGACCAAGCATAAAACTTATTGTCATTTGGTAAAAGCCATCATGATTTTACACACATCATAACATTTCGCAAATGACTTGAGTTATAATTTGCACCAGTAGCATCATAATACAAATGATATACATTGCATCATTTGACATCATGATGCAAAATATGTCATTTGCCCATTTGTCCCAGCCCCATAGATGCATATAAAGATGCTTAGCTTTAATCCCTGATAATGTTGGTCACGTACTGCTATCTTCTGAGACCTAATATTAAGAAATATTCGTAATATATATAGTGGGACAGCCTTTTGAAGCAGACAAGTTTGACATAAATTTAGTTGAGGGCTTTCAAATACCTTTGAGGATAATACATAATTAATAGCACTGCTGTCCTAATTAAGTTTGATATAAATGGCTCTATGTTCTTGTTCTCATAATTTTCTTTTGACACAATGGAATCTTTTCCAAAATGGCTAAATACTTCATTCACTCGCTTGAATCTACTGCTGCTTATTCTTTTTCTCAGTTCTCATTTCTCAGCCAAGCATAATTCAACACTTTGTATTGAGATACTTGTCATACTAGAGAACAGCTGATAGACTGGAAATATTAGCTTTTCAGGTACAAATTTCCACATGCAGCATTACTGCCAACATAATAAATTCAACATGTTCTTTGCTACAATATTGGTTGTTATTAGGCAGAAATCATTTCCAATATCTAATTTTATGCCATTTTTCTTAAAGTATCCATTGTTCTTACAGCAGACCAGGTTATCAAGCACGTAATGTAAACTGAAACCTAATTTGATATAATTAAAATGTTTTGCCCTCAAAAAGTGAAGGACAAAACACATGAATGTGTTCCAAGTTTATAAATGAATAGCTGAAATAGTATATAAAAATAAATCCTTGCATATGAAAGCAAGAAATTTAGCGGTAAATATCTTTTGTGTTTCGTTCAAAAGAACAACTATAATTTTTCCCATTTTAAAAAAAAAAAGACAAGTGACACCAGTTACTAAAAAACAAAACATAAGAAACCTAAATCACCAAATTGTAAAATATTACAAAACAAGGACCAGCAGATAAGACTGCCATGGAAATAAGCCTCCTTTGGATAGATCCTGTCCTTTTGAATTCTAGAGAACATCATTTTTTTTATTTGGCAAATGATACGTGTCCCAGGATAATGTTGCAGGATCCAATCTGAATTGGTTACCGGGACCTAAGGTATTTTCTTCCAAGTTTTCAAACTCATGGAGCCTTCCCTTAGATAATTATCTATTATTATTCTTAATTTGGCTTTGCTTTTATATATCCAGGTGTTTGGTTTGTTTTTGCTTTTTTTTTTGTTGCAGTGTTACAGAAGTTGTTTGCTGCTGCTTTTTCCCAAAATAATTGTGTTTTTCATCTGTCCATCCCCATTTTCCAGTCTGATCAACAGCCTGGAATTGCCAGGCAATTCCTCATCCAAGAAACAGCTCTACTTAGAAAAATCAGCAATTAGCTAGCTGCTACTATATGCTGAAGCTATTAAGGTTTTATAAGCCAGCAAATTAAAATGATCCCACGTGCCCTGTTTTCTGTTATGTCTCATGTTAAGTACTTGCTTTATTCAGACCCTTGGGGACAATAAGCAAAAGCTAACATGAATCATCAGCCATTCTGTTCATAGCCATCATGCAATAGTCATCCGGAATTTGAATTGTTTTCCTGTTTCAGGAATACATGCATATTTTGTCGTATATTTCATTGCCAATCTGAAGCAAGAAGTTGTATGGCTCTTAATTCCATTGACAACTGAAACAGTGAAGTTGTATATAGTCAGATCTCTCAAAAATTATAAATTTGGAGGACACCACTGCCAGGCATGTTCAAAGTCATATTCTGTGATAGGTAATACTGAAAGATGGAGAGGAGATCTATTGGAGGGTTAGCATATGGTATAAATATTTCTCTCAAGCAATTTATAAAAGGAAACAAACTAATCAGTTGGTTTCATTTACAAGCCTTTTGAACAACCTGTTCATAATTTAAAGACTAAAAAATCAATAGGTCTCGAAGACACAAATGTAAACAATATTATGATGTTCCCTTTACAATTACTAAGAAATCGCTATTCACATTCTCCAATTTCCCCCTCTGCTGGCAGTATGCTTACTTGAAGGAAAACAGCTGTGTAAAATAAGCTCTTTCTTCCTTCGCTTTATAAAGCTTTTGACATCTGCACACAAGAGATACTTACTGTAAGTCTCCTTCAATTGGTGAATAGTGACTTCACATATTTCATATTTCTAAAAAGAAATACAAAATCAGTATAGTTGAAATGTATTTCCGAGGTTATCAAGTCCTATTCCCAGTTTGATTCAAGTTACCTACATCATCTCCAAACAATGACCATCCAGCTTCTCTAATAGATTTCTAGTAAAAAAAAATTAAGTTCACATGACAATCTGTTCCACTGCACTGCAGCTTGTAGACCTGCATTCATAGTCGGTAAAATGGTCTTTGTGTTAAAATGAAAACCTGATGGACACAACAAGGGTGCTGTCTTAGCAATCAAAACAGCGGATTTGCCCTTTTCTTCTGAGATGTTTTGGCCTATAGCAGGGGCATCAAATTAGCGGCCCATGGGCCAGATGCATCACGTGCAGGCCACACCTACTCCAGCTCCACGACAGTGGTGGGTTGCCCCCGGTTCGGTCCGGTTCGCGCGAATAGGTAGCGGCGACGCTGTGACGTCACCGAACCGGTTCGCAGCATCCTGAACCCGGGCCCACCTGCGTGCCCCAACTTACCTTTTTTTTGAAAAATCGCTGAAATTAGCGTTCTCAAATTTCGCGCGCGTGCACGCGCGCACACAAAGAGAACCGGTAGCGAAGGTGGGTAGAACCCACCCCTGCTCCACGAATGGGAAAAATGTCACATGATGGCAACATGACGGCATGAGTTTGACACCCATGGCCTACAGTCTTAGTGATCTCCCAGCTAAGTTGTAAACAGATGCAAGCTTTTTTAAGCATCTCATAATAAAACACCCCATGCAGGGGTGAAATCTAAAAATTTTCCCTACCGGCTCTGTGGGCATGGCTTGGTGGGGGTTTTTTCCTGTGACAGTGGGCGTGCCTAAGTTGACGTCACTCACAGCCACACCCACTGTCACCTGACCCCCGATCCCACCAAGCCAGGCCCCCAGAACCCGATAGAAAAAAAAGTAAAGAAGTTTTAATTTTTTTAATTAACTGAGGAGGCTCAGCTGCAGCGCCACTTCCCACCAGCCCAGGAAAAGAGGGAAACACGAATCACTCCAGCTCTCGCCAGCTTCCTCAATCGCTTCCGCCGGTCGAACAAAACCCTATCTTTGTTTGCCCCCCCTCCTTGCCTTTCCTCACACCTCAGGCTTGGGAGGGGGAAGCCACTTTGACCTCCTGTGAACAAAGAAGCCCAGCCCAGCCCACTCTTCCTGCCACCCCTTCTCTCCCTGGGCCGCTTTCCACCTGCCAAGTCCGCCAGGGTGGTCGGATGGGTTGATAGGCGGTCGACAAGGCATGGGAATGGGAGCCGGGCTTTCAGGGCAGTGGGGGGTGGCGGGAAGCTGGTCTCCTCAGACTCCTTCTTCACTCCTGCCCATAGCGAGGCTGAGGGGCGGTAGCGTCAGCAGCACTGCCAAGGCAAGGCAAGGCAGTCTCTGCGTTCTCTTCGAACCGACCCTCATCCTCCCCCGTCCTAACGATCTGCCCCAACCATCCCCTCCCACCATCTCTCTTTCCCTCTCCTGCCAGAAACCATCGCAGCTGAGCCTCCTTCTCCCGGCCCTGCCATGCTTGCCTGTCTTCCACATGGTCTTCCACTTGCCTGCCTTTGCAAGTTGGCCGCGGAGCTGCCAGGAAGACCACGTGGAAGGCAGGAAAGCATGGCAGGATGGCGGGCCGTGGACTGGTTCATGGGTGTGGCCAGCCAGCGATCGCTACCAGTATGGCAAACCAGCCCCAGTCTCTGCTACCAGATCGGCTGATCTGGTCCAATCCGGTAGCATTTCACCCCTGACCCCATGCCTTTAGACCTTTCACTCAACACCTGTGTCTCTCAGACATTCCCTAACTTTCAAGGAACTAAATAAGAGAACCATATGATTTTTGTGTCGCTTTCTCAGATTTGTTTATCAGCTTTCTCTAAGGTGTGCTCTCTGCTGGCAAGTTTTTCCATAGGAAATTCTATTTTCTCTGAAAGGTGGTAATGAGGTTGGGGGTGAAGAAGGAAGCTGATTAAGAAGTCTTTTGCTTGCTCCAGTTCTGAAGTATGGAGAGATTCCTTTTTATGCTTCTCAGAAAGTGTGTAAGCCACCCACTTGATAAGAAAACCTGTTCTCTTCCTCACATGACTTAATGCATCTACAAAAGGAAGTAGGACTTCAGTCAAAAAGTAGAAAAATAGAGCACTGCAAGGGTTTTACTAAAGTCTAAAGAAAGTCTACTAAAGTAAAAACAGGCTTTTTATTTCCCTTTTTTAAAAAAAAAAATCACTCTATTTTGAAATACTACAGTTCGCAATGAAATGTCACCCTAAAAAAGTCAGGAAGTCTAAATTCGCTGGTGCATTTATAGCAGTGGAAACATAGAATGCCCAGATATTGCTCCAAAGTCATGTTGAAGTATTCAAGCAATTTGGTCTGATTTCCAGGACAGCACAGACCATCAAACTAACATCACCATCAAATTAACAGTTCACTTTAAGTACCCTTCTAGCCAGATTCTATTTGTATACCTCCTCTATCAGGTGAGAGATGGTATGATATGAAGATTCCACACATACATTCATATGCATTTTAGCCCTTTTCATAGAATCATAGGACTGGAAGGAACCTCAGAGTTCTTTTAGTCCAACTTCCTGCTCAAGGCAGGAGCCTTATACCATCCCAGTCAAATGGTTGTCCAGTCTATTTTTGAAAGCCTCCATGATGGAGCAAGCACAACCCCAGGTGGCAAACTATTCCATTGATTACCGTATTTTTTTGGATTATAAGATCAATCGGAGTATAAGATGCACCTTAGTTTTTGGGGAGGAAAATAAAAAAAAAGCTGATTGGGGTGGATCAACCTCCTGGAATACCCCGAATCAGCTGTTCCCAGAGGTGAACTTTAGCAACAGGTTCGGTGGTTGTGAGCTCTGCGTCTTGCTTTTTGTTTCAGACCCTGAAACCCCCATTTCAGAGGGGTTTTTTTC
>JANHFM010001827.1:70982-84435 GCA_032468115.1 Grayia smithii | reverse complement strand
TGATTTGTGCTTAATAAATTGTAAGCCGCCCTGAGTCTCCGGAGAAGGGTGGGATATAAATTGAAATTTTTTAAAAAATCTGTTCCTAATCTGGTCTTTCAGGTCTTCTAAAGTTGCTGTAAACTGAGTCTACTCACTTTGCTGCCAGTCTTCCTTTTCTCTCTTTCCTTCCACTCCAGCAGTGGACACAATCAGAACTAAAAGTGATTAAATTTGGGTTGAAACAAAAGTGAGGCAATGCTGGAAAGAGTATTTTAGAGATTTGCACAGTAGTAATAGTGATATGTCAAAAATAGAATTGGAATTAGTGCTACAAATATTAGTGTCTGTTAAAAAGGAATGAAAAGGAAATCATAAATGAACAGCAAAGCATGCTAAAGTTGCAGATACAGCCAGTGTAACCCGAGAAACATTAAAATATGAATAAAATATGAATGTGGGTTCCTACAAAATGATTGTATTTAATGTGTGTGTGAGGACTGCATTTGTGCTGGATGAGGGAAAGAATGCTTTTATTGTTCTGAAGGAAAGGTACCAAGAGTGAATGCAAAACTACAGGGAGATTTATTTGTTAAGTATGCCTGGGAAGGGGTTTGGGAAATGCAGTGCAGAGGTTTGCAGAACAGTTGTTTGCTCATCAGTTGGCGATAGAGAAGTATCTGAATGTCACTACATTTTTTTATATATCAGCAGATATAGCAAAAAGTGTATAATAAAATAAATAGGCTTGAATTATAGAATGCGTCATATAATATTTTCAAGCTCCCTGGTTAGAACATAGCAGAAGCATCCCAGACATTCAATGTGGCCTGGCTAGATTGTTTTAAAAAATGTCCTCGCTGCATAGTGGATTGGAGTTACTTTAACCAGGAGATTGTCCTCTGTAGAAAACCACCTTACAGTGTCAGCAGTTAATAAAAGTGTCGAAGTGTCTCTTTTCTCCTCCTTTCCTATGATTTACTAGACATATTAGATGCATTCAGTCCTTGTTGTCTGCTGATAATTGCCTAGATTAGTCCCTTCAATTTTCTTAGCAAGATTTCAGTGGTTCCTTTACCTCCTTATTCCAAAAGCAATAGCAATAGCACTTATATACAGTGCTTTACAGCCCTCTCTAAGAGGTTTACAGAGTCAGCATATTTTCCCTAACAATCTGGGTCCTCATTTTACCCACCTTGGAAGGGTGGAAGGCTCAGTCAACCTTGAGCCTGGTTAGATTTGAACTGCCAAATTGCAGGCAGTTGGCAGTCAGCAGAAGTAGCCTGCAGTACCGCATTCTAACCAGTGCACCACTGTGGCACCAATACTATGCCAGGGCAGGTTATAAAATGGGTTAGGCTTTGTCAGCTATTATTGGTGGGAGAAGGGAGAGTCAGGTAACCAGACATGACTAGGAAGAGAGATAACAGAGGCCAGATCAGGATTGACAATAGGGTCAATCAATATAAGGTTAGCATATTGCTGGAAAGGTCTTCATTTCAAAAGTAAATGAAGTCCACAAAAGCACTATTTTAATTTAATTTCCTTTTTTGCTTTACTTCACCATGCACTGTAAGGTTTCGTGGCACCTATACAGCAAAGACCATTTAAGCTGTTAAAAGGCCTACTCCCCACAGCAGCAGGATTCAAATGAATTAAAAAGCAGAGCTGCCAAAACATTGTTCGCTCTTTACAATATATGTGCCTCTCATCCTTATTTGTAAAGAGCAGAGAGCTTCTTACTGTATGAATGATCATGCTGAAGATAAACCAGCTAAGCTGAAAGGTGTTATTTTGCTGAGTTGGCTCTTGTCTTTCCTATTATCATTACGCTAATCAATGTATCAGTTGGTTCAGGGGAAATATTTTTTACCCCAGTTGCAATTGCATATATATATTGTACTTTTATGTTTTGTGCTGCTTTTAAAATGCTGCCCAGAGTCGTGAATTTGAAATGGGTGGCCAAACAAACAACAAACTCTAGACAACACAAGAATATGTGGATTCTTAAGGTACCAGCCTGTGGATGGGAATTCTGCTATGATTTTAAACATGTGTTTGTGTGTGTGTATGCACATGTCTACGATCTTTTTTTATGCTGAAGTCAGCACCATAAGAAATGAATTAGTTACCATTTATAATGTTGCCATTAAAATGGAAAGTCTATTCTCAATTAGCGATGAATTCCTTAGAGACTCTAGTGACATGAGTTTGTGAAGTGGTAAATATTATCGCAGTGATTTACAGTTCCTTCAGAAAGCAAATAATTCTTTGCTCTTTTTGCCAGTTCACATTCCGCATTCCCTCCTATCTAATACATTTTTTAAATTCCAGAGATAGTTGAACAGCTTTGTGAATTTTTGCAAGAAAATGGTTGAATCTTAAACAGTTATTAATATGTTTAATCATTGTAGTTTCTGTACATAAATAGATGGCTATGTTTGTTTACACGTACTGAGATTTCAGAGGGGTTTTTTTTAGCCATGGAGGGGTGGGACAGGCAACATCTCACCAGGAGTCTTGCAAGCATCATAAATATTTGTATTAGTTATTCCCAGTCCCACTTCTGTCTGTTTTTGGTTGTTTTGTTTTGGTTGCTTTGATTGGACTGTTGCTTACTGTTCAAACTCCTGATCTAATGGTAACCTTGGTCTTAATTCTTGCTCATCTTGGAGTAGATTGCTGGTGGTTTTGATCTTTTTGTTTTCTTTTGGTATTTTGATTGTCTTTTGAATAGCATGTAGATCTTGTTTATCTCCAAGTGCCTGCTGATGATCAATTTGCCAAAAAGGCAAAAAAACACAACGAAGTAAACAAGCTCAGAGAGTACCATACTAACCCTTTTCTAATCACATTTGGAAATTGCTTATTAACTACTTTTGAGCTGTTAGAAACCTTAAAGTGACAAGTTCTTGGGTAAGAGATGGGATATGGGAAGAAGAAATCCTGTTATTTAAGAAAAATGTGAAAAGTTACTGCAATTATTTATATTTGTGGTGATGAATGTTAGGAGTCATTTATTTATATATTTTCTTTTTTTTTTGTTACTAAATTCTTAGTTTTCTTTCTTTTTTCTTTCTATTCTTTATGTCTCTTCTAACTTTTATCCTTTGCACTATTTACTCCTTTCTATTTTTCTATCTTTCTTTCAGTTAGTTTTTACTATTATTGTTATAAACTTAAGTACAGCTATTTGGGAAAATAATGAATGGCAGTAGATCCTTGAAAGATGTATTAGGTAGCTTTGGATATTCAGAATACAAAAGCCAGACATTTGGAAGAGATTTCTTCCATGGAACATGATAGCAGTGTTCCAATGTTTGAGGGGCTGCCACAAAGAAGAGGGGGACAACCTAGTTTCCAAAGCACCAGAAAGCAAGACAAGAAGCAATGGATGAAAACTAATCAAGGAGAGAAACAACCTAGAACTAAGGAGAAACTTCCTAACAGTGAAAACAATTAACCAATGGAACAGTTTGCCTTCAGGAATTGTGGGTGCTCCATCACTGGAGGCTTTTAAGAAGAGACTAGACAGCCACTTGTCTGGAATGGCATAGTGTCTCTGGCTTGTGCAGGGATTTGAAGACCTTCATGGTCCCAATTCTGCTATTGTGTTATTGTATTATTCTAACTGAGTCTCCTAAGCTCAGTCAACAAGGTTATTGCCATCATAAGCTGGAAGGTGAAAGATTCAGTCTGAAAGACAGTGGTGAATGTTTTGGTTTCATTTAGATCTGGAAAGGTTTCCTTAAGGTTCTGCTACAGCATCCTCATGTGTCATTTCAAAGTTTGTATTAATGATGGTATCTATTTCTTTGCTAAAAAGTGGAGAAAAAAAAATCACCAAGAGTAGAGAATGAGTCAAAATCTTGCTGGTGAAACCATTTGCACTCCAGCTCATGCCTGTGGAAAAATGTGCTGAAGTTTTGTGAGTTGCATTAAAAATTGGTTATTTTGATCTAGATGCAAAAGGTGAATATATCATTGAGGTATACTACTGGAGTAAACTACTTGAAATCATGGAGAGTGTTTTTACTGGGTTCCTAGCTGCCAGCAAACAATAATAATGCATACATGTTTGCTAGCATGTATAAATGATGGTTCTTACTAGTTTACATCTCTGTTGCGAATTTTGAATGACATGGCACAGTGTTATTCAAGGAAATCTTATCAATTGCTTATTCAACCTTCACTCTGAGCACAGTATTTGTCATTAAGTTGCTTTTCACCTACAGAATGGTATGACTTTGTTTTTGCTTTTACTACAGAGAACAAATGCCCGAATGATGCCTTGGGTTGTTTATTTTTTTAGCCTACCCTTGACGATAGAAGTTATTGCTTCCTGATCAGAATGAATTGTTTTGTGCTTATTTCAAAAGAAAAACTCTATTGGCTTGCTAGTGCATTCATTTATTTGAAAGTGCTGCAAAAGCTGACATTATCAGACAAACGTGCATAGCAAAATACACACACCAATAAGGCATGAGTGGCATCTGAGCCCAATGAAATATCACCTTTAGATATTAATCATATTTATATTCACAGTGTTCCTTTTTTCTTTTTCATTTGCAAGATTACAGTTCCACTTGGCACTGCACATATGGACTCCCAGTCAGTATCCCACTTGAGACTTTTTGGCTATTGTCCATTCTCTTAAGTTTCAGTACTTACTTGGTCACTTGTACTATCACATGTGTGCTTCCATTAAGCAATTTTCAGCCCCAGATCCAGCTGGCTAGCAGGAAATGCTGGATGCCAAGACCTGAGGTGTGAGGGAGCTAACTGGTGATGCACATGTGGAAATTGCAATGAACTCTAAAGATCCTTAATTGTCCATGGGCCAAAAATTAACAGTCACTGATATACCGTAGATATATCAGTGACTGATATATTAGATTTCCAGCCCGCTTAGCATCAAAACACATAGTTTGCTAATCAGAGATAATATTTTCTGTATGATTACTCTTTTCTTCCATTTCTAAATGTCTCCCACACAACTGGGAGAATATCACTTGAATCATATTATTATAGAAATAGCACTAGGCATCTGTTAGTATAATTGGCGTAATTGATTGTTTCTGTTCATCTGTGAAGCGTACTTGAGCTTTTGTCCCTACAAAATTAGATCTTAATTGAATTCATATTCATATGGCTAATAAGTGCTCAAGGAAATAATGCTGTCAAAGCCAACACAATTGAGAGGCAGGCTGAAAATTAAGGTACAGTTCAAGGCAAGTTTAAATGTCTGTGGAGATTCTCAATCATCCAGGTCATTGTTATCTCAAAGGAGCTTTTTTTCAAAAAGGCAACTGGACTTTCTTGTTTTTTCCCCCTTTGAAAAAAACTTGTTGAATTTAGTTCAATTTAGGGATGGAGGAGGGGAAGGGAAGGGGAGGAGGAGAGGAGGGGAGGGGAGGGGAGGGAGAGAAAAGAGAAGATTTGAATAGTATTTGGATAAGACACTGTTGGAATAAATTTCCTTCTAGATTCAGCTCCAAGTGGGGAAAAAGACACTGGAAACATGGAGACTTGGAAAGATGGTTTAATGGTGGTCAGGATCACATGGTTTGAGTTCTTGAGCAGACAAGGGGTGAAATGCTGGCTGTGCCTTGGTTTTATGCTCTCTGTTGTGGCCATCTCAGAGTTTCCTGTTCCTGTATAAGAAAGGTATCCTGATTGGTTTCAGACTCCCAGAGGGTGGGGGTCTAACTTCCTACAACACCATTAGAGCAGTGGTCCCCAACCTTTTGGACACCAGGGACCAGTTCCATGGGGAGAGGTTTTTCTGCAGATCAGAGTGGGTGTGGTTTGGTGTGCTGCCTGCATCCCGTGGATAGAGCTTTGCTTACTTGCACAGACCAGTTTCTGGCATGTCACAGACTAGTGCCAGTCCATGGACCAGAGGTTGGGGACCTCTGCATTAGAGAATCTTATTTATGCTACATCATATTGGATAAATTTAATAATGGCAATGCAGAAAATATTTAAAATCAAATATTAATGAAACTGAAGTCTTTTTTGAGGTATTATGGACAAATTGGTTGAAAAACCATTTGGGGCATTATTTCTCTACATGGTGGCTACTGCTAGGAGTCACAAAAAGGGGGCATCAACTGTTGAAGACTGGACTTTAAAATTGACAGAGATGGCAAAATTAACCACATTGATTAGAGACAATGGATTAGATAAGTTTATAATGACTGGAAGCCATTTCAGTAAGAAGACTACAGGAAGCTATTTTAGAATAATTATTTAGAGGCTGGTGGAAAATTCTGTCAGCTATACTTTTATCATCTTGATTGTTCTCTATTGTTTCTGAGATGTTATCATACTTAACTCATCCCTATGAGTCAGTATTTAACATCATTAAAGTTTAAACTAAGAACCACATGTAAGCAAATGCTGTGATTTAAAAAAAAAACATTCTGGACTTCTGAGTCATGTTCAGATGTAACTGCTAAACATTACAGGTAAAAATGCTATTTTACTTCTAGACAAATTTGAAAGTTTAAAGCGTCACTGGGAACTTCTCCTGTTCCAGATTAACTGAAACCAATGAGATGCCCACAAACCAGAGGTGGGATTCAGTATTAGGTTTCAATTCCCACCGCTACTGGTTCGTTCGTGGGTGTGGGTGTGCTTATGCGTGCACGCAGTGCTTCTGCACATGCGCAGAAGCATCCGGGCAGGTGGGCAGAGCCTCCCGCCGCTGCCGCTACCAGTCTGGGGCAAACCGGTAGCAACCCACCACTGGTGGGATTCACTTATCTTCCCTACCAGTTTGCAAATTTGAGCACATGCGCCAGCTCTGCACATGCACACGGCCTTCTGCACATGCGCAGTAGTCGCGCATTACATCCAGACGGGCGGATGAAGCTTCCCGCAGTCGCCATTACCAGTTCATATGATCTGGAGAGAACCGGCTGAATCTCACCACTGCCACAAACAATTTAGATATTTGAAGAAGATGGGAAATAAACAAGAGAGGAAAAAACCTAAAACTATATCAAAGAGAAGAACCAGATCCAATGGAAATCAGGTGTTACTATCTGTCTTCCCATATTGTCTTACAAGAAGAGTTCAGGTTATCCAGATGTCAAGTGTAGAAGGCAGAGGTATGGTGTTTCAGTGGCTTAATGATGCTGGAGATCATCTCCTCTGGCAGTTTGAATCCTAGCATCATGTGTCAGGGTGAGATCCCATCACTTGCCTCAGCTTCTGCCCACCAAGCAGTTCGAAAGCATGTTACATGCGAGTAGATAAATAGGTACCACTTTGGTAGGAAGAAGAGCTGGCCAGGGGTGGGTTCCACTTACCTTTACTACCAGTTCGTAACAGGAGCGCACGCTTCTGAGCATGCACAGATTGCTCCATGATGACGTTGGGGCGGGTGGGCGGAGCGTCCCACCAGTTTTACTACCGGTTCTGAGAACCAGAAAGAACCGGGAGCAACCCACCACTGAAGCTGGCGCTTCATGCAGATAGATCCCTGCTGGTGCTGGACCTTCGCAACACCCATTTGTGAGGTGACTTCAATGGAAGAAGAAAGTCCCGGATGCTGCTACAGGATGCAGTTCGTCTTTCTTTGTGGTGTGGAGCTAGCTCCCCCTTTGGTGCACCAATGATAGTATGTGAACATGAACCGAATAGGCTAGCAATCTTTTTTTTTTTAATATAATCTTTATTGTTATTTACAGTATAAAATGCATAAAAAATAAGAAAAGACAAAGAATACAAAAAAGAAGAGGGAACATATATGACATAACAATACAAAACCATCTAGAAAACACATCCACGAAAGAAAAGACGACCAGGAGTTTATCTGACTCCTTCAATATATATCTTTGAAACATTCCAACAAGTTTTATCTAGATCTTATTATATCAAAATTTAACTAAAAAGAAGTTCAGTAACAATGTATAGATGTCTATATCTTTGTTCCTTAGTTTTGTCCTATCGTATATAATACACTTAATTTATTCTACACTATTCTGGCTTTATACCACTTATAGAATTTATCCCAATATGTATAAAAGTCTGAATTTTGCTTATCCTTCAGAATATAAGTCAGCCTATCTGACTCAGCACACGAGAAAATTTTAGTTAGTACCATTTGATCGGATGGTAAATAAGAGTTTCTCCAGTGTTGGGCTAGTGTCAATATAGCTGCTGTGACTATATGGGTGAAGATATACCAGTCTTTATTTTTTATTTCCTTTGGTTTGATCCCTAATAAAAATGTATCTGGTTTGAGGGGGAAGTTCTCGCCTATTATCTGCATAGTCCATTCTCTAATTTTCATCCAAAATTTTTTCACTTCTTGACAAGTCCACCAGGCTAGCAATCTTAAGGCAGTCAAATAACTACTCTGTATTAGCATTGTAATCTGCTGGCTAATGTAACATCACCATATGATAAACAAAGAAACAAACAAATGAACAAACGAATGAATAAATAAAATAGTACAGAAGGCAAAGCAGGTATAGAAAACTGGAGCTTTGATTGTATTGCTATGATCACTAACCTGACTTTTTATACTCTTCTCTCCTCGTGAAAAATAGTGTAAGAGAACATGGTTTCTATGTCTCTCTGAAAGTTGTGGAAATTGGGTATAGGGCATAATGTGGCATCCATATAATCTACCTCTCTACCTCTCTGGTCTGAGAGCTTAAGAAAAGGGAAGAGAACCATAAATTCAATTCTAAAGACAGCCTCTCTCTTTCTGGAAGAATTCAATTTAGTGACCCCATCATAATCTAGCAAATACACATTATCTGAATGCCGCAGCAATCATGAATGAAAGCATTAGTAAAAGGGGGGAAAATGGAAATCTATTTAATAAATGTGTCTCAATAATGGACAGAAGTTACAGAGACAGATGTAATGCGTGGGTTTTGAGATTGCAAGAATTAATCAGCGCTAAGTATTTCGAATTCTACTGTATGCGGAATACTGAGAATATGTGGGAGTTCTCACAAAGTGACTGATGCAGAAGACATAAATAGAAAGCAGCCATCAATTAACTATTACTATACATACATCTCTATCCCATTCATCAGGAAACTGTCTTCTCCTTCCTTTGTCCTTTTTCTGGGCATGTGGACACACTACCAACCAAAACAACTCTATCTTTCTCTTTTAATTTTCTAAGACAGCGTACGTGCAGCCCAGTAGTACTCTTGAAAATAACAAATGGAAATAGAGGCTAACAATATTAGCTTGCTACTTTTAAAAAATAAAGTAATATGGTACTATAAAAGGTCAGGTCCAACAGATAGCTTGACAGATGCCAAGAGATGACTAGATTAAAACCCTGTGAACTCCACCTTGGTGTGTCCAACTTACCCCAATTATTTGTTTATTAAATGTAAAAGGCCATACAACTCTGTAACAAAAACTGGGTGGCACATGGCCTACAATACAGTTAATAACATTTGGAAGAAGAGCAAACATTACAAATAATTAAAACACAGGACCCGTAGCTCACTTTAATCCAATGGTGGGTTGCTTTGGTCCGGATCTTGCAAACCAGTAGTAACAGCGGCGGGAGGCTCTGCCCACCTGCCCAGACATCATTACGGATGCTCTGTGCATGCGCAGAAGCACGCATGCGCATGGTCCCATTGTGAACCACTAGCGAAGGTAAGTGGAACCCACCCCTGCTTTAACCCCAGGACTGGGGAAGAGACAAGTTTTCATGACTTTTTTTTTTTTAAATGGCCAGGTCAGAGGCCAGACACATTTTTTAAAAAATAATCTTTATTAGTATTTACAGAGTTAAAACAAAAAGAAAAATACATACAATGACAAACTACCACATACATTAAAGGAAACGAAAAGTAAACATACAAACTACATTGTCTAAACATTTAAAACAAAGTTTGACAACCGGAGAGCTTTTCTGGTCCCACTGATAGTTTTAATAAGATCATTCTGATTTATTTCAGCTATGTGTCTTATAATTTTCGGTGAACTATGTAATTACATTACCTACAGTATTAAATCTATTGGTTCCAAAAATCTGTTCCTAGGACTAAGTATCTGTAATATTCGGTTTATTTTGAGAAAATTTGTTACAATACCAGCTGTACCATTTTTCCCAGGCTTCACAGAATTGTGAGTCTTGTTTATTTTTTAAGATATAGGTTAATCTATCACATTCAGCACAAGTTAAAATTTTTGCTAATATCAATTGATCTGGTGGTGTCTCTTCGCTTCTCCAAAATTGACCTATTGTTAATCTTGCTGCGGTAACAACGTGTAGAAAAAAATACCAATCTTTGTTGTTGATGTAATTTTGTTTTATATCTAAAAGGTATGCTTCTGGTTTGAGGGGAAAGGTCACGCATGTTATCTGGAATAACCACTTTTTAATTTTTGTCCAAAATTTTTGGATCTTTGGGCAGGTCCACCATTGATGGAAAAATGATCCCCTGGCCGCCTTGCATTTCCAACATCGATCTGAAAGCATTGGAAACATTTTGGCCAGTCTAGCGGACACTATGTATCATCTGTAAATCATTTTATACAAATTTTCTCTATAATTGGAGGATAGTGTCCTTTTCAAAGATTTATCCCATGCCGTCTGCCATTCCTGTAGAACGATCGTTCAAGGCTTGAACTATCTCACTTTGCATGTAATGAATTTATCTCATATATTAGTTTCATCTTTTGCATTGCATTACTGAAATAAATAAACTTTTGCTTGATATTCTAATTTTTCGAGTTTCACCTGTATGGTTATGACAAGAAAAAAAAATTATGCACAGAGGTGGAAAGTTACACAAATTCCCACAACTGAAGTGTGGATTGTGAAACTAATGGGACGGGCAGAGATAGCAACACTGACTATTTTGATGAAAGATAAAAATGTTCATTTAGCTTTCTTTCTACTTGGAGAAATTTTGGATTTCTTGCTTGAAAAAGATAAAAACAAAGATTTTGTTTTAGGATTCGATAGTTAGAATTGTTATCATTATTACATAATTTACAAAATATTGTGTAATTTTTAATTGTTATTACTAGATATGTATATTGCATATTATTTAAGGTTTATTGTTTCAACATAGAGTAAGTGGTTATTTTGTTATGTAGTTTTAGTGTTTTTTGAGTTACAGGCAGTCCTCAATTTCCAACAGTTCATTTAGTGACTGTTCGAAGTTACAACGGCACTGAAAAAAGTAAGTTATGACCATTTTTCACACTTAAGACTGTTGCAGCAACCCCACAGTCATATGATTTACATTCAGATGCTTGGCAAACTGACTCATGCTTATGATGGTTGGAGTATCCCAAGGTCATGTGATCCCCTTTTGCAACCTTCTCACAAGCAAAGTCAGTGGGGAAGCCAGTTTCACTTAACAACTGTGTTAGCAACTGCAGTGATTCACTTTACAACACTTTACAACTGTGGCAAGAAAAGTAATCAAATGGGGCAAAACTCACTTAACAAATTCCTCTAGGATCAATTGTGGTCATAAGTCGAGGACTACCTGTATTTAGCTTGAATATTATTTATCTGATTTTTTTTGTTTTAATTTAGGATAAGAGGTTATTTTATTAAATATTTGTAGTCAGAATGTCAGAAGTTGCTTTTTTGTATCCCTTTTCTTTTTTCTTTCTTGTCACTTTTCAAATTTCTCCTCTTTCAAATCCTTCCCCTTTCTAATTTTTTGTTACTTTGCATTTCACTGAAACTTAATAAAGTTGGTTTAAAAAACAAAACAAAAAGGCCTCTCCTTGGAATTAGCCAGAAAGGCCACAAGAGGCTCAGTGAAAGAGGTTGCTGAAGAAGAAAAAGATTTGTAGCCCACCAGATGTGTTTTACACTATGTGGCTGAGGAGGCCACAGTAGTTGGACTTGGTGGGAATTGCTAAGAGTTTCAGCTGGTGAGTACATCAAGAAGATCCATAGCAGTTGAGACTCCAGCAGCAGTGATCCACCAAAGAAATCAGGTGGCAGAAAGCAAGTGCCAAGTGCAAGATAGACTAAGCCTGACCAGGTTGGGTTCTTGGGAGACAGTGGTATAGGAAGATGGGGCATAATGGGAAGAATAGGACAGGGTTCTAATTAGGTCCAGAATAGCTAATGGACACATTTCTTAAAAGGACTTGTAGTCTCTGTCAACCTACTGTTATGCAGGAAGAAGAGTTTGGGTGGAGTTAGAGCAGGGGTGTTAAACTCAAGGCCCCCTGCAGGGTGCTTAGATCTGGCTCTTAAAACAGCAAAGGACTGCAGGAAGCCGTCACGGCTGAAAACGGTGCTCGGGAGCCCATTTTCGCTGGCAGAGCACTTGGCTTGCCACCACAGGTGCCCCCAACACAAGTGACTTGAGCTGGCCACACCTGTTCTGGCCACACCCACCTAGCCCCCTCAGGTCAAACACAACCCTGATGCGGCCCTAAATGAAATCAGGTTTGATTTCCCTGAATTAGAGCCTAGCAAGGAAAGGAAAAATACAACTAATCCAGTTCCTGAGATTTGTTGCTCAAACAAATTGCACTTGGTGGTATTCAGTATGGACTCTAACATAAGGGTGCATAAGATAGAAGCTGAAGGTTGCAATTATGTATCCTCTTACCTTGTTTAAGGTGTATTGAACATTGTGGAATCTACTTTGTATGTAGTTCTCGACTTACAACCATTCTTCCCTTCCTTTCCCTTTAAAGTTTAAATAGCATTGAAAAAAATGTGGCTTATGACCATTTTTTATGCTTACAACCCTTACAGCATTCCCATGGTTATGTAATCAAAATTTGGATGCTTGACAACTGGTTTATATTTATGACGGTTGCAGTCCTGGGATCACGTGATTACCTTTTGCAGCCTCCTGACAAGCAAAGTCAATGGGGAAACTAGATTCAGTTAACAACCATGTCACTAACTTAACAACTACAGTGATTCGCTTTACAACTGTTGCAAGAAAGATCGTAAAATGGGGCAAAATTCACTTAACAACTGTCCTACTTAGCAACATAAATTTCGGGCCCAATTGTGGTCCTAAATTGAGGACTACCTGTACGTATAAGATCAGCCTATAAGAATATTTTATCATCATCATTTCCTTTTACGCAAAGTGCAAAAAGCAGCAAGCTTCTTCCAATGAATACTCTCCGTGGCAGCACTTTCGGCATCTTCCCATTTGATGTCTGTTTTGTTTAATCATCTTTTAACATCTGATGCCAAATTCCGCCATGGTATTTATTGTAAAGTTTTGTCATGCATTCCAGAGTAGAAAAGTAATATGATGAAATATTACCTCCAGCAGTTAATCACAGCTCTTTGAAAGATTAATGCACTGTACGTTCTAATTCAGTGATTTTGAAATGTGAACTTAATAATATGGCCTGTCAATCCAAACTTTAGACTTCTTCCTCTTCCAGCCACACAGTTACATGGAAGGAAGGAAGGAAGGAAGGAAGGAAGGAAGGAAGGAAGGAAGGAAGGAAGGAAGGAAGGAATGAAGGAAGGAAG